>BQNB010120175.1:0-13514 GCA_026074375.1 Tanacetum coccineum
GGTAACTTCAAAAAGCTCTAAAGACCATTCATACTCTTTTAATGATAGTAAGGAAAAAGAAGGTGTAAAGCCAAAAGTGAAATTCGAGCCTAAACTTACAGAAGCTATATTCTCAAAATCAACACTTAGATCTAACAACCATGAACTGTCTAAAGAAGAGAGTAGAAGGCAATATCAAGCTGAACTTGCTCGTAAGGTAAATGAAGAAACTGCTCGACGGCTTTCAGGTGGCTATAGTGAAACAGTATATGGCAGATCTTCTTCAAGAACTTCAAATGATTTTACTGCTAATGAAAATCCGGATGGTGTTCCTCAGCCGAGAGAAAGGATGATTATGGTAGATGAGAAGAATGAGGCTATACTGATTCGGATATATGGTTTAATGGTACCTTTTCATGTGGCTACTGTGAAGCCTGTAACCACTCAAGCTGATACAACGCGTAAACCCTATATTCCTATTATCTTCAATCCACATGGAACACACTTCTCTTCTCATGATCCATACTTTGTTCATGATTATGTCGCAAGTTCACTTGAATGAGGTAGCCTTTAGTTCAAAGGACCCAGAGCACATTCGTGAACTAGAACACAAGATAAAAACGCTAAAAAAAAGATTTTGTTTCCCGTGAGTCTGAAAGAGCTGAGTGGGCATCATTAGTTACCCAGGAGAAACTCGTGCTTGCAGTTAAAACACATTATATTTTTGTTATATTAATTATATAATACATAATATTCTAGACATATATACTTGCAAAAAAACCATCTTACTAGAAGAACCTAACTGACAAATTAAAAATGAATGCACCGAGTATGATCCATTTCTGATCCATAATTGGTTCTACTTGCAGGTTATAAGTTCAAGCCGTACGTTAAAATTGATCGACCTTTGGATCCGTCCCCCTTTTCCAGGCCGTGGAAGGAAGCTTCCGGGTATCTAGAGTCTCATGAAAATGGCTTTAGATATTCAACATCAAGGTCAAATGAACGTGTGGATATTTTATTTGGTAACATTAAACACGCCTTCTTCCAACCAGCAGAAAAAGAATTGATAACACTGCTACACTTTCATCTCCATAACCACATCATGGTTGGAAACAAAAAGACAAAAAGATGTTCAGTTCTAGGTCGAGGTGATGGATGTTGTTCAAACTTTAGGAGGTTCAAGGAGATCCGCCTATGACCCAGATGAGATCGAGTAAGAACATAGAGAACGAGCTCGTAAAAACAAAAACAGTGGACTTTCAGAGCTTTGCTCATCGCGTTAACGAACTTTAGAAACAGCCCAAGTTCAGAAGGTTAGAACTTGAGTTTGAGCAGACTTTAAGAGAACTCGGGTTTCATGGGGTACCCCACAAAGCTTCCACTTTCATAGTTCCAACTGCAAGCTGCTTAGTCGAGCTGATAGTCGTGGTTACATTGAGCGAGATCGAGATTGTGAACCTTGAAAGGGTCGGGCTCGGACTGAAGAATTTCACATGGAAATTATGTTTAAGGACTTTAAACGTGACGTGACATCCTTTGGATCGATTCAATTCCTTCTACATCACTTGAGGGCATCAAAGAATGGCTAGACACAGCAGACATAAAATATTATGAAAGCTGGTTAAACATGAACTGGCGGACTCTCTTAAAAACAATCATGGCTGAACCCCAAGAGTTCATTGATGGTAATGGATGGGAGTTTTTGAATTTAGAAGCTAGTGATTCTGACTCTGATAGTGCAGATGCAGATGAACCGGATCAGGATTACACACCATCTGATGCGGATCCTGATCAGTCTGAGTTGGATGATGAAGAGTCCGACAGCGCATCTTTGGTGGAGTCTGAGGACGACGAGGATGAAGAAGAGGAAATGGAAGAGTCGGAGGAAGAAGGAGGCAAGGCATGGGGAGAGTTGGAGCGTGAAGCTACCAATGCAGATAGGGAGAAAGGAGATGAGTCTGACAGTGAGGATGAGCGGAAAAGAAGGAAGATGAAGGCTTTTGGAAAGTCCCGTGCTGGTCCTAGTACCAATGCTCCTAAACGTCCAAAGTTTATAAGGTAAAATTATTTTCTTCTTCTTTAGATTATAGAATTATGGAGTTGGAGTAAGCTTATGAATTGGGAACTTGGTAGTTGGAAATTTCTTGTAAATTCTTAGTTCTATATTGAATAGTCTAAGTTATAGTGATGGATTGTTAACCACTGTTATGAATATGCTAGCAGCACCTTTATACACGCTGTTTTGCTTCCGTCAAATACAAGACTTTTTCTATATTCATCAAGAACTTGTAGTTTAGTTGTAGCTTGGAACACATATAAATGTTATAGGTTTCTGTATATCTGCTGTGGAAAAATCGACACAATAAAGTGTTTCAAGCAAAGCAAAAGAGTTCGTTTGAGCTAGTTTTT
Source organism: Tanacetum coccineum (assembly GCA_026074375.1). NCBI lineage: Eukaryota > Viridiplantae > Streptophyta > Magnoliopsida > Asterales > Asteraceae > Tanacetum > Tanacetum coccineum. Next base: position 2,392 of record BQNB010120175.1, read on the forward strand.
GAACCATGTAAGTGTTTCAAACAATAAAATCTTATCAGACATCACAAAGGTAAAAGAGCCATCCAGTTTAGTTTCGAATCTTGATCATCTTATTTAGAAGATAGGAACTGATTTGATTGTGGACTAAATAATCTCGATATTGCTTCTTATGTAAATAGTGAAACATAAAGGACTAAACTTGTACGTTAGATAGTTTATAACCGTTTAGTTAGTTATGGCGGATAGTTAGTTAGTTAAATTCGGTTACAAACCGAAGAGACACAATGGTTCACTTAGAACCGTATATATATGTATGTACATACAACGATTAAAAGTTAGACGAAATAACAATTATTCAGTATATTTGCAACTAGATTTCGACTCAACATATTGGGACAACAATTGGCATCAGAGCCTACGTTAGTTCGTACGCTCGTTTGATTCCAAGAACAAGTGAACGAGAAGAAACAAACACGCTGGGAACGGAAGAGTCTCGGTGGGAAAGTGTTGTTTTCAAAACAGAAAAACGACACCTGAATAATTTGGAAGCGCAAGGGAGATAGTGCACGATCAGAACTTGTGTAAAGTTGCAAACGTGAACACCAAACGTATTGGTGGAGACTTTGTTGGGGACTGCAGGGACGCGACAACAAAGGGAAGAAAAACAACGTTGTATAGGACTTTGTGGGACTGCTGGAACGCGACACAAAGGGAGAAAAGGAAAACATACTTAACGCTTGAATAAATAGCGTGGTACCGAAGGAAAAGGCTAGCCAGAAAGACTTCTGTGGATTGCTTGTTTGTAACGCAACATAGAAGGAAGAACTTTGTGGGTAACGTGGTTGAGAAACGAGAACAAAGAAAAGAATTCTAGGCCTCACAACGGCTTGGAAATTATATAAGCGTGTGCCTGAGTTAGGTTTTGTGGAAAACGTTTTGAAAATACCGACACAAAAAGGGAGAACAAGCAACATGAAACAAGTGTGGAACACCGAAAAAAAAGGATACTCGTTTGGTTTGGGCAGAAACAATTCGATTAAAATAATAAGGAAGCCTGGGTTATTTGTTTTGCGAAAAGGTCCGAAAAAAAATCAAACAACAACGAGGCAACAAAACAGCAAACAACTTGGTAAACATCCGAAAGAAGGCAACAAAAGTTTGGGATTTGGTGATTTTTAAAAAACGCGGAATACAGGAAAGAAAAACATTGTGGGTATAATTGTCTACATATCGACATACGAGAAGGGAATACGTTTGTGTTTAACACAAACAGCCAGGTCACAAGTCAAATTTCTGGATTTCTATTATAATAAGTAGTATAGAAGTTTTATTTTTCGTACTATTAGGAAATCCCGAGAACTATTCATTTATCCCATACTATTAGGATTCCCGAAAAACTATTTCTATTCCCGTATTAGTAGGAATACCATACTAATTAGAAAACTCCATATGATTAGAAGGTAAGTAAAAAGCACATCTAAGATGTGTTTGTGACGATACGATAACACTTCGACACCACTAAAACCCGTAAACACCAATCGCACAATATTCAAAGGCCCTAATAGTTGAAAACCACAAACTACACCGTTAAGGGCTATACAAATTAAAGTTATTTGAAGTCACATGGATTATGGGAAGCGAGTATGAAACTAAAGGAAAACACGCAAGTAGATGATAAGATGGACAAGGCAACGACGACCTTCCTATATTAAGCGTTGACCGAAGATGTGATTTTACATGTAGCCTGTTTAAAACGCAGAAGGAATTATGGGAATACTTTAAAAAAGAGACACGATGGATGAAGAGAAAGTGCAACAAGCACGTCTTTATCAATCGAATTGATGATTGGATTTCAAACACTTCAAATGAAGGAAGACGACACGATTAGGAACATTTTTACGGTCTAAACTAAACGCTATGCCACTAGTCTAAAGATTAGGGAAAAGTGACTTTGGATGAATCACTATTAGTACGAAAACTATTAGATTCCACACCAGATATGGAACATTCAAATAGTAGACATTCATGAGAACAAACAAATGATCTTGGACGATATACCCCTAAAAGATCGTTGGAAAACTCAAGGCATTTGAGACAGGATAAAAATCCGAAAAGGAGACAATTGAAAGCCAGGAAAAATCTTATTAATTACCGCACATGGCGAACACTCGAAAAATGTAAGGCGATTTAGTAAACGCGGAGTAGATCAATTTTTTCACAAGAAACTGGCAATAATAAACAAATATGCCTCAAATGAAGGAAGTAAAGCTCGACTTAATAAAGAAAGTATCAGATAGGAATAAACGTGAGCGGTGATATGAGCACAGTACGATTTACAAGTGTGGACAACTTGGACATTATAAGAAAACTGTGCAAGAACATCGACACTCAGAACATCAAAACCTTATCTTGGAAGACGATGAACCATCACTATTAATGACTACACACGAAACTGAACACGAAGAAGTTTTGTTGAATGAAGGACAAATTCAACCCGAAAATATGACGCTACAGCCAGATGCAAGCATATGTAAATTTAGATAAGGTGTCAAGAAACCAGTAAGAGCGGGTACTACGAGTCATTTATAGGGATATTGACGAAAGCAAAATGGGACCGGTTCGTTCTTGGAGACGGATCGAAATGTGAAGTATAAAGGGAAGAGGCTCTATGATTGTTAGGATTAGGAACCATGAACAAAAGATATTATCAGATGTATACTACATTCAAACCTCAAGGACAACATATTAAGTCTAGTACAACTTACCGGAATAGGTTGTAAGATCATCAAGGATGAATACAAACTAACTTTGTATGAAAAGAATAAAAAGTTGTGATAAATGTTGAAAGATCAAAGAATTCAACTTTATAGTATTAAGACTACAAATAGAAGCACTTATAATGTTCTCTTAGCAAATGTAGATAACCAACATGGTTATGCAACGCTATATTAGGGTCATACATGAATTTGATGACATCAAACAAGATGACCAAGAAAGGGTCAAGTGGAAGGGAACCCAAAATAAATCATGCAGGACAGATTTGTGATGCATGTTTATTAGGAAAACACAGTAGAACACCATTTCCATATCAATGCATAAGTTCAGATCAAAGAACCCGTTGGACTTAGTATATGGCGACCTCTTTGGTCCTATAAATCCAGCCAGCACACTCAGGAAAGAAATTCATTTTCCATGTTTAGTGGAACGTTGTACACGTTTTAATGTGGGCTTACTATTCTACATCGAAAGAACAAGCATTTAGCACTTCAAGTAACTTAGACAACAAATAGAAGTGAGACGAAATGAAAATAAGAAGCAATAACAGATTAGAGGGGTGAATTATTACATCTAATGAATTCACCAAGTATTGTAATGTAAAATAGAAAGCACGACAGTTGCAGCACCATACTCACATTCAGCACAACAAAATGGAGTCGTGGAGAGAAGAAACAAAACAGAGTTAATCAACTATAAACGAGGAGTAAATGAAAGCCGATGAAGTCACCTTTTAACCTTTTGGGCGAAGCAGTTAAACACGCCGTTTACAATATAACACCAGGGTATCTACAAGAGCCCTGGGTAATAAAACTACCATATGAGACACTCTAACAACAGAAACCAAAATCAATAAAACCTAAGGATATTCAGGATGCACACTTATGCAAGATAACAATACCTCATTGAATATATCTGATGAAGAAGCATACCAATGATTAATTTAGGATTAGGGAAGCTCAAAAGCATGTAGGTTATATGATCCAAAAGGAAAGAGAAACATTTGCAGGGTAATGTAAGGTTTATGGAAACATAACCGTCGATTGTGGATAACCAACTGAGAGGAAACAAAGTACACAAGACTCTTTTGGGTAATTTTGTGGTAAAAGAGTCGAACAATGGAAACATTACACAAGTCAACTCAAAAACAATACAATACCTATCAGAAACAGGAACTTAATTACTGCATCCAACACCCAATCACCCCACCAACATACACTTACACCCAGGACTCAGAAAGGAAGAAGAAGCTACTATTAATTTTCACATTAGGAACTCAGAAAATTGATTTTTTTTTTTTTTTTGAGATGATACACCAGTACGAGGTTTCAAAGACTTAACAGAAATATATCAGAATGTTACGTATAGTTGAAACTGAAACTCTACTATTTACGGAAGAAGAACCCCGTAACTACAAGGAGGCATCAACAGACAAGAAATGGATTGAGGCTATGGAGATTGAATTGGATTCAATCAACAAGAAAGAACACATGGACTCTTACTACATTGCCAACAAATCAAAAGGCAAAAGGCTCAAATGAGTTTATAAAGACCAAGAGTGATACGAAAGGTAAAGATTCATCAAATCTAAAGCACGTAGTAATGCAAAAGGTATGTTACAGTGTAACAAGGAATGAGACTTCGATAAGTATATTTGCACCAGTTGCTCGTATAGAGACAGTTCGTTTTGAATATTAGCAGCTAGCAGCATATCATGGATGTCAAGATACAATCACTAGATGTACTATCAAACATTTTAACATGGAGATTTGAAGGAAGAAGTCTACGTTACACAACCTGAAGGATTTAATCAACAAGGAAATTCAGGAAAAGTCTACAACTCACCAAAGCTTTGAATGCTAAGACAAGCACCAACGAGCTGGAATTATGAAACTTAGATCAAACATGAATGTCATTAGAACTTTAAGAAATGTAATCTCGAACAAGCAGTTTACACGAAGAGAAGCAAACTTCTACACTTATAGTTGGAGTTTACGTAGATGATTTGATAAACACAACACACATCAAGAAAGGAAATCGACTTCTTTAAAAAATCCAAGATGAAAGACAAATTAAATGAGCGATTATAGATCGTAAACTTATTACCTTTGGGATTGAAGTACCACACAGAGGATAGAGATTACAATCAAGCATAGGACGTCGATACATCAACAAGATCTTGAAAGAAACAAGTATGATGGACAGTAATGACACGAAGATACCAATGGATCCCGGTACTAAGTTGGTCCAGGCGGAAGATGGAAACTCAGTTGACGCAACCTATTACCAGGAAAGTTTAATTGGAAGTCTCAGGTATCAACTACATACATGACCAGATCTTAGTTACTCAGTCGGACTACTCAGCAGATTTATGCAAGACCCAAAGGATCATCATCCGAAGGCAATAAAGCAAGTAATCTGATACATCAAAGGAACAAATGAGCATGACATTGTATACAAGAAAGAAGACGGCTGCAAGATTACAGGTTACAGCAATAGTAGTTATGGAATCAATACGGATCAAGGAAAAGGAACTATTGGAATAGTATTTTACTTTGGAGAGTCACCTATTACCTGGTGCACTCAGAAGCAACCAACAGTAGCACTCTCATCATGTGAATTAGAATTCATGGCAGCTACTGGAGCAGCATGTCAAGCCTTATGGTTAAAATGGCTACTTAGTAAATTAACAAGTTGGGAAGAAAAAAGAATAACGCAGAATTCCAAACAACATACAACATTTCAGCAATAGCACTCGTCAGGAACCCAGTTTTTCATGGAAGAAGCAAGCACGTAGACATTCGCTATCATTTCATTCGGGAATGCGTAGAGAATGGACACATCAATGTGGAACACGTCAGTGGAGAATTACAAAGTGAAAGCTTTACCAAGACTAAAGTTTGTGACTATGCGACAAATGCTCGGAGTTCAAGACTTAGGACGAAGCAACGATCAAGATTAGGGAGGAGAATGTGAACTAAATAATCTTGATATTGCTTCTTATGTAAATAGTGAAACGTAAAGGACTAAACTTGTACGTTAGATAGTTTATAACCGTTTAGTTAGTTATGGCGGTTAGTTAGTTAGTTAAATTCGGTTACAAACTGAAGAGACACAATGGTTCACTTAGAACCGTATATATATGTATGTACATACAACGATTAAAAGTTAGACGAAATAACAATTATTCAGTATATTTGCAACTAGATTTCGACTCAACATATTGGGACAACATTGATTACATAAAACACATTAAGTATAATACTAGGACTATCCTTTTAGAGGATCAAACACTGCCTTTAATGGCATTACTATATCCATTTTGTTGATCAAAGAACCTGTCCCACAACAATTTTGATGAACTCTTAATAGATGGCAGGACCTGAGACGTAACAACATCCGGTGGAATATATCCTCTTTTGGCAGCTCCGGTAGCAGCTGGAAGACCTAAGAAAATCTGATTAGTAGTCACCTGATTCGTCCACTCATTCCATCTAGCCAACAAAGCATCAACATTCGCCCCATAATCACATTGCTCATTGTTATAAAATTGCACCCAGACATAATCAAACACTCTAGTATTGATTGCCGGGAGCAATTGGTTCGGATTGAAAGGGTACTGCGGTGCAGCAGATAAGTACACCTTTTTCTGTGACCCGTACGCCAACAATGCGTTAGCCAGATCATACCAGTACTGATCTGTCCCTTGTTCGATGTCTAAATCAATCCAACCCAGAACAACACTACCTAATAGACGGGACACAGATTGGCCACCGAGGTAGGTGTTCCATAAATAGTCAGCTACGTGTTGTGCATCTTGAGGTATGTGAGTGAGTAGCTCCCATCAGCCCCACCTATAGAAAGAAAAACCTTAACACCTTGGCTTTGGCATGCTTTGATGTCGGAGGAAAATCTGGAGCAAGTAGAATCAGGATCACAATGGCCTGCTAGGTTTAAGACTGGTGTTTGGGTGTTGCCGAAGATGTTGAAGAAACATATGTTTACCAACCGGTAGTTCCGGGTTGCACAGGCGTCCGCAAGGGACCCTTCATTTGTGTTTTAGCCCCAGTAAGTGGCTATACCAGCTGCTTCTGAGGGTATTAACGAGATAACAGCAACAAAGAGGAGTCGGAGCAATGCCAGACATTTGTGAATAATTACTGGACAATGCCATGTTTTATGGATTGTGTTTTGAGTTGTTTATAAGTGTTATGACGATGGGAAATTATAGGTAAAGTAGTGTGTTTGGCGGGTAAATCTTGTGGAAAAACCTGGTATATGGTTTGGAAAATATATTGTTTTCAAGTCCTTTGAAGAGTCAAGAGTTGACAGCAATGACTTAGAAAACTCAAGATGTTGACAGATGCAATCATTCATGGTTAATTTCACTTATTTAGATATCTAATAAAAGCAACATGGATTGGATTTGAAGTTTTAAACATGAGATATTCACTTTATGCTGCATGAGTAACTGGCACCGGGACTTATGACTGCATGGGAATATCTCAGTTTCACGATAAACTATAAATATATCAATAATCAAAATGTTTGGTAAAATAAACTTATAATAAAGAAGTAGACAACCACAAGCTAACACAATATACGTGGGTACGTATATTGTTTAAAACATGACCCGTGAGACATTGTCTCATAAATTATGACCCATGAAACAAAGGAAAGATGCAGATTAATCTAAAAGCCAAAACAAAAAACAGGTGCCTAAGACTGTAGATAGGTAGTGATTTGTTTTTGCAAGAGCAAACTTCTATTTCTATGGGAATACATCTTTATATTAATGATGTTACATTTTACTGGTAGCGACTTTTGGAGACACGTTTACAGTATAAATAAGTTTATGATAATGTTGTTAAAGCTGGAGGAAGGATATTAACAAGTGTGTTTTTAATTAAACTTGACGTCCTTGGGATCGATTCAATGCATGTAGTGATGCACCCGTTCAAGTGAGATGATATAGTTGACCAATGTGCACTGGTTTTGAATGGGACATAACAGGCGACATGTTCAAAGAGAGCCCATGAGATATTGCCATTCCAATAAAACCTGCAAAATGGAGTATTAAATACGTAAATATATAGGTACATCAAAACATCCCCTAAAAGAAGAGAGTAAAAACAAGAGTCTTACCAGAAGTGAAAGTTCCAGGTGGAAGCAACACCATGCAGAGTCCTTAGCCGTTGGATCAATCAATTTTAAGTTTTTTCTCAAAGAAGGGGTATTGTCATGGTGCCTGCCACTGATTCCGCAAGATGGTTAGTGCCTAAGCTTTAAGCCGTAGGTAGACCTTTGAATGTACAAGATGTGCATTTTATAAAAAAAGGTATTGTAAAATGTTTATTGAGGTACGTGGATGTCCTTGTTTGTTTCATAAATATTCAAGAATGCAGTTTTCACATCCATGTGGTGTTGTCTAATGGTTTTTCATTAAACCAAGCTGACAAGTGTGTGTATAGTAAATTTGATGCTTCTGGTAAAGGAGTAATAATTTGTTTATATGTGGATGACATGTTGATCTTTGGTACTGACCAAGATCAAGTAAATAAGACAAAGAAATTCTTGTCATCTAATTTTGATATGAAAGATCTGGGGGAGGTTGAGGTGATTCTTGGTATTAGAATCAAACGAGGAAACAATGGTATCTCTATTTCACAATCTTATTATATTGAGAAGATATTGACAAAGTTTAACTTTGCTAATTGTTCTCCTGTTTATACTCCTGTAGATCCTACTCCTGTAGATCCTACTGTGAAGTTTTGACATAATAAAGGAACTCCAGTGTCTCAGCTAGAATACTCTAGAGCTATTGGATGTCTTATATATGCCATGATTAGCACTAGACCAGATATAGCTTTTGCTGTAGGAAAGCTTAGTAGGTACACTAGCAATCCTAGTGCTCTACATTGGCAAGCTCTTGGTCGAGTATTTCAATATTTTAAAGGAACCATGGATTACGGTTTGACTTATAGTGGTTATCCTTCTGTTATAGAAGGTTATTCCGATACCAGTTGGATTAATAATATGGAGGATCACTCATCTACGAGTGGTTGGGTATTTCTTCATGGAGGAGGTGCTATTTCTTGGGCTTCAAAGAAATAGACTTGTATTACAGGCTCAACCATAGAGTCTGAATTTATGGCTTTGGCTGCAGCTGGTAATGAAGCTCAGTGGCTGAGGAATTTGATTTATTAAATTCCTTTGTGGCCTAAACCGATATCTACCATTTCTATCAGATGTGATAGTGCTGCTACCTTGGCTAAGGCTTATAGTCAAGTGTATAATGGCAAGTCTAGACACTTAGGTGTTAGACATAGTATGATTCGTGAGCTTATCATGAATGGTGTGATATCTGTGGAGTTTGTAAGAACTCAATTGAATTTAGCCGACCATTTAACCAAAGGGTTAGCAAGAGATCTCATACGCAAGGCGGCTATTGGGATGGGTTTAAAGTCCACCTAATTAAATCCTTCAATGAGGAAAGATTGATATCTTTGGATTGGAACACATAATTACATCATCCCACGGTATGTGTTCAGATCTGCAATGTGTAAACTATTGTGTATATTATCTTCATGTATTCACTATGAATAGAAAGAGTTCAATCCTTTAGTGACACTCTGATATTCGAATATTTGGAATGCTAATGTACTAATGTGAAATTCAATCGTCTCGATATTTCATTTATGCATCAGTTTGTTGTTTGTTATGAGTTTGCTTTAAGTTAATCAAGATTACACTTAAATGGGGGAGGAATGTTGGTGATTTTTTGTCACCAATATGATTTAAGTGTAATGGATTGACTTAGTTGACCAATGTATAATCGTGATAAAGGTTCAATAAGTCAGGGTTATGCGGAGTGCACACTTGTATGACGTTATTATAATTATCATTCGGGGGCTAAGCCCCAAATCACGGGGGTCTGGGGGCAGCGCCCCTGGTAGCAGGGTCTAAGGGGCGGCAGCCCCTGGCAGGGTCCAAGGGGCGGCAACCCCTGTTTTATTTGGTGTAAAGTGCTATGTTCACATTACAAACAGCGGACGATGATAACCTTCGAGTGGGATCATGGGTACATGTGCATTTGCTATTATCATTTTCATTATAAGCAATTAATATATATTAGGAAAAATAACTTATTACCAAAGGATCATTCGTTTAGTAGCTAATTTAACATCAATAAACAAGTTACTGAAATAGATTAACTAAATCTAAGTTACCAAATGATAATATTCAGACATAACTATCAACAAAGCAATCCAACCTCATTATGATGATGTTTTCCTAAACTCCTAAGCTTGTTGCAATAAGTAGTTGCGAAATCTCGACGTGGTATTAACTACTTGAGCTCATATCGACAATATTGTTCGAGCTTTTATATATATATTATGTGACAATAGTAATCTGAATATCGGCTCGTTTATCATCACTTCCAAAAGGACATTTAGATTTGAACTCATACCATGATTTCACATAAAACTCGTTTTCATATTCCTTGGTACTCATTGGGAATAGATAAGCACCCTTTGTTACTAATGAAAAATATGAGATTGGTTTTGCTGGCCTATGAAAAATCTATGCAACACTATAGTGTAATGTTTACTTTCAATTTTCAACAATTCAAAATGTTTTAAACTTGTTTCTAATGCTATAGTAAAATCGACACTAGAGTAATTTATTTTACTCAAAAGTATTCCTTTTTACTCGTTATTATAGCAGCCAAGTTTATTTACTTCACAAATATTGCTGTGGATGTGTTTAACTATACTAATTTTCTCATAGCTTTAAAGGAAAAACTATATATAAAACGTATAAAAATTAATTTGATTAGAGCGTGTGTCTTTTGTGTCTTGAGCATTTTTCGCCTGAAATTTGTGTCATTTTTTTTTGTCCCACATTGGTTGAACATAACAAATTTTGATTGGTTATATACTATGGTGTAGATGGTTTATGCAACTTGATATTAGTATTATGTAGTCGTTTATGATTATACAGGATGGTAAATATAGATTTATCATCTTAGTTAGTCGTAGCGATTAATTCATACACCATGTCACGGTTTTTTTTAACCGTTGATACGTGTATGGTTAACTTTTTGTCTTTTTTGTAAGAGTTGATACTTGCATGGTTAACTTTTTGCCACTTTAATTATTGCTGATTCAAGCCTACTTTGTATGTGATAATGACATTTTTTAATCAAAATTTGGACCACATATAACCTTATTTTAGTATATGAGCTCAGAGTTATGTCCAGTCGATAACGCAATACGAAACAATCAAACGTTCCTTATGTAACATTTACTATAATATATGCTTTGGACCCTATACATTTTAAAACATGTATTCATGTTGTTGCCCCT
>BQNB010120176.1:0-20679 GCA_026074375.1 Tanacetum coccineum
CAGACATCATCAATTAAAGGAAAGTTGTTTCATACCAAATTCTTCATAAAGCACAAAGCTAAAGCTGGAAAGACAAATAAACTACTTCTTTTTTGTAATATCAAACAAGAATGATTACATGCAAGACATATATATTCCTTTGGCAATTTCACTTGAATATGTGGTTGCAATTTCTTTTAACATTAAGTAGTTTTAATCCCAGTGCACGCACGAGCCTTATACATTATTTTTTTAAATATAGTGTAGAGATATATAATTTTTATTTTTTCTATTTTATAAGTTATGAAAGTTTAAGGTGTTACTTGTTTTTTTTATAAAGTTATAATAAAAAATTTGTAAATTTATAAATTTACACTTAACTCTATATAATTTATTTATAATTAAACCACTCAAGTTTTATTAATTACCTCATATTTTTTTCAAGTTTTTGTTTTTATAAATTTGACACATATATTTTTATGTGTTTTTTTCTTCATCAGATTTCTCGATCAAAATAATGCCAATTTTGAAAGTATTTAAGCTTTTTAATTAAACATATATTTGAATATAATAAAAAAATTAGAAGCATCATACCTAATAAGGAAAGATTCTTTTTTTTTGAAATGCAAAAGTCTCCACTTTTCGTTTTCCTTTACTAGGTAAAAGATTCTTTAACATATATTTTATCTTTTGACAACAAAAGACAATAGATAAATTTTTTTTGAACTAAGAAAATAAATAATTAGATATGTTCATTACTAATATACACATTGAGTGACAAATCCACTGTCGTTTTGACAGTGAGCCACTTGCTACAGTAATGGGCTTCTATTTTGGGCCAGCCTGATTTTATTTATTTATTTTTTTTAAATTATCTTGTTTTTGTTTTTTTTTAAAAATTTGTATGCACAAATAGGAGGGTGAAAAAATATTACAAAAGTTTCGATTTATTCAGATAAAAAAATACCCGCAGAAACATCTTCGATACCTAATAACTTTAAAATAATCGATATGGTCACAAACGTACAACCCATTATATTAAAAAAAAACCCATATAGCAAAAAAAAAAAAACATATTACTAAAATATTTAAATTTCTTGGGTGTTATACATCTACCCTCCTTAAAAAAATTCGACCGCGAAATTTAAGCAAAACTTACAAGACGAAAACATTTTTCTTAAGACAATCGCTTCATCTCCAAAATTGTCCCACGTTAAGAGAAAAATAAAACTTCAATAGAGTGTAGACTTCTCTGCGTGGTTACTCTCCTTGTTCATGGCTCGTACAAAGTGACAGATGCAACGTCTCAAAAGGTATTATGTAACTCGTCATTAGTATGAGTTTCTTTTCTTACTTTTGTTAAGGGTATTAACTCATGAAAATTTTGATGTGCTTAGAGATGACAAAATGAGCTTGACCACTGAATCGTTGAACAACTTTGAAACAAGATGATCTTCAAACTAATTGTTTAGATAAGACAAAGTAGGAAGCCCTCCAACTACAATCTATGTTGCTTTTGTTGAAAGTGCACAACGCACTTAGATGACGATCTACAAATCACTTTCGCGACAATCTATAGTACCTTACTAACGATTAACAAAACATCATATTATACGTTCACGAAACTTAGTCGACCTATGCAATAACTGATGTAGTGAAAAAATATGAGATAACAAATTGAATCTGTTGATTCTAATGAATACCAGAAACAAATTGAATCTGTTGATTCTAATGAATACCAGAAACAATAAACGAGATAACAAATTGAATATGTTGATTCCAATGAATACCAAAAACAATATCAAATAAGTTGTTCCACCCTTTTTATTTTTCATAGAACCAGTACTGTCCAAAGAACTTTTCCTTAATTTTTCATATTTTTCCCATTTCATTTAGTATTTTTAATTAAATTTTCTTTTTAAAGCAGTTTTTAATTCATAAAAAATTATTAAAAAGTCATAAAAATATAATTCTTTTTTTGAAAATTTTCTTTTATCATATAGGACCTAGGAAAATTAAATTTGCGTTCGTTGGATTGAATTTTTAGGATTTCAATTTTTAAAGAACGGGATTTGAATCCCGTTCTTGTTTTTCGTGATTTAGCCATTATTTGCTTTCATTTTTAGGTTTCCTTTACTTGTTTTAGCATTATTATTGTAGAATTAGGAATCCAAACCAAAAATCTTTAAACCATTCAAAAACGCGATCACGAACTCGACCGATTCTCAATTCACGCCTCGACGGGAAACGGCCCGGGAAGGTTTTTTAGGGATTTTGGTTTGGTTAAAAGTGAAAATCTTTTGAAAAGTCTTACGGAATATTTATCTCTTCTATAATTGATTTATCTCTTTATTATTATATATATTTATATATGTATTAAAAAGAACGAGTCAGGGGTCTTTCTTTTTAGTTAAGAGTGTGTTATTGTAGATCCCAATAGAATAGATCTTGCTTAGCTTGTATAAGCCTAAGTTGTATTGAATAAATTGAAAACAACTATGATAGAAACTTTAATTGTGAATATCAAAGACTATGCGGAATCTAGTCAATGATACTAAGAAGAATTTCAATGAAACGGTAATGAATAAGATTAATAACAAACAGTTTACCAAACTTTCAGCCTCAATATAATACAAACACTCTTAATAGTGTTAGGGTTTACAAAACCTTGAAGCTACGAATAGATTGACAGAAAAATGAAAAGATGCCAATCTCTATGCCCTATGACCTTCTTTTATACACCAAAGAGTCCTAACTGGCTTACAATATTTTCCTAAGTTATCATGATCTTCTAAACAAATAACTTATACGTATCTTTTACTAAAATATCTCATACATATCACATAAGCAATCTTTATCTTCAATCAATCTTTATTCATTAGCAGTTGTAACTCTGTCAGCAGTTGTAACTTTGTACCAGCAGCATTAACTCTGAACACTAGCAGCAGTAACTTATACACCAGCAGCATTAACTGTGTACAAGCAGTAGTAACTACTTAGAATATTTTCTTCATTCTTCACCAGAAGTACTAACTTTACTCTAGCAGTACTAACTTTATACTGACAGTACTAACTACTTAGCATATTTTTCACAATCTTTTTCCTAGCAGTAGTAACGATCTTCTACACCGTAAGCAGTCCACTAACGTTAAAATACATCATTGATCTCGAGAAAACAAAAGAGCGGGGGGGGGTCGGGCGGGCGGGTACACACAATACTTCTACGCGTACGTCCACTCATATCTATCGCACAATCGGCATCTATGTGCCGTCTCTACACAAGTATAACATCAGACAAACCTTCTTCATTCCTTGAGGCTAGAACTGAACTTTGAGCTAAGCTATACAATATCCAAACAGGCGTTGCGTCGACACAGCTACATCTCTCTATCCCCAACCTACCACCAACCCCCGTACAACATGCTATCTTTCTAATTCTTCCAACCATCCTTTAGGGTTGTCGGTGGTACATTAAAAGTCTCTATCCAATTCTACACATCCAGAATAGGATCCCCTTCCTCACTCACTCTCTATAGCTCGTATTGTTGAGTCGGGAGGTGGACTGGTGCGATATCACGTCGGGCGGTGTATAAGCTTCAAGTAAAGCGTGATTAACTTCTATTCTCATGTCTGACCATTAGTCAAAGATCACTTTTCAGAATAGTACATGCAACAAGACCAATATCCATGTGATATTGTGTATCGTGCTAAATGGAAGGGTATATCTGCTCTACTAGCTTTTAAGACAATGCATATCTTCAAACGACACTCTACAATGGAGTAGAGAGAGCGCCACGTGCGAGAGAAGAGCAGAGAGAGACAAACCCTTCGCCCAAAAAGCGAATACTTTCTTATCTCTATATTATGTATCAATTTACGACATCACTCTCATCAGTTTTTTTGGTGGGCGAGAGCTATTATCATGTGGGGGTTGATAACATGTGTAAGAGGTATTTGAAGGAGTAGGGATGTAGGGTTAGGGGGGGGGGGAGGTGAAAATTTTTTATTTATCAACTACATGAATAAATTTCTTAAAAGTTATCGATTCTTAAATCAGTCACTACTTATGAGAGGGTATGGTGGGTGGGGAGGCGTGATGGAGGCTTATTGGTGGAAAGGGGGGAGAGGTGCTATTTAGATCAGACTCGTCAATAAACGATCTTCTCTTAGGCCATGAATTATCTTCACACTTCCCTGATGTAGCGAAGAGAATGTCGGAAATTTGACTAGTATGTATGCAGCGATGTAATTGGGTATAACATCAAAGTGCAAAATCGATTCTATCTTGTGGTGAGCGCGAACTCACACACACACACACAGGAATGAGGATAGGCTCTTTAACACACACACACATACCATCCTGTCAATTCTTCTTGGGAGTGATATTCTCAGCGTTTCCGTGACATTCATTCAACGCGCGCGCTATACTTTCTCTATGACTCATTAGAGCGAGCGCAAATTGAGCGCACTATTAGACACATCCACACACACACACACACACATGCTATAACAAACTCGTTAAATTCTAATCAACCGTATCATAACATTCGCAAAATTATCTTGCGCCACACCACACTGCAAAAGCGCTAGGATTGGTGGCGTTCAAATTTCTCTGGGGGGCGGTTCCTGCCGTAAGCGGTGTTTTTTATGTTACAGTAGTCATGACACTAGGCACATTTGTTGACTTTATGGTAAAGTTGAGGTGTTACTTCCTCCTTTAATTCTGTTCGCTTACTGTAAAGTGACGATGTCCTCCTCCTTTTGGGGCTCTACACATTCTAGTGAAGACCTTTTATTAGAGGCTTTTTTCCTTAATTAGAGAGTCTCAACCTCTCTTGTTCTCTCACATTGCTAGCATTCTCTAAAGACTCAATTCGCGAGAGATCAGTCTTCATGCCTCCAACACTCTCATCTCCAATCTGCAACGACCAAATCACTTCTCAACTCTTTCTCTCTGGAACTTTAAAAGGCAGGGGATTTGTGCGGAGGCTTCCTTGTCTCACTATAGCTATCCCTTTTCGCGCCCTCAAACTCCAAAATTCGACAACTTTACGCCTAGATAGCTTTCGAGGAAATATATATGGTCCGTTAGTCTATAGTTTGGAAAGGACAGCCGTCCTGAGTCTCTGCTCTCGATTAGTCAAGTCTCATAACAGCCATATTAGAGGTGGAATATGCTTAGCTGAAGCGGTTCACCACCAGATTGCGCGAGTGGTGGTGTTGATGAGGTTGGGGGGGCATATCGAGTGAGGTGTTGTAAGTTACGCGTGGCGTCTGAATCATAACCCCTCTAACTTTGGGTTTTGCAATGATATACGTGGAAAGTCTGATCCACTGAGACAATCACACACACATGAGTGTTGTAAGCCAACATTTAAGTACACACATCTGCAGCAATAGGCGGGGTGGGGAAACCACACTTCTACCTACTCCAACCACGCATACTTCTGAGCTCATGACGGGGGGGGACTTTGTTCAACGAGCGCGAGACTACGTCTGGTATTGAAGAGGATAACATGTACGCGCAATTGTGAGGGGGGTCTAACGTACTTTGCGGGCGGTGGATATGCGTAAACGTGGATGATGCGATGGCGAATAGTGGGGTGGGGGGCGGGAGGGGCGGTTTAATTATTTCGCAACAAATACAGTCCATCTGGAAACCATGACCATTCGACTCCCAGCCCATGTATCTCACAAGGCCATCCATTATATCATAGTTAGAGGAAATTATAATTGTGCAGATATCGACCTATACATCTTGAATAATTATACTTCACATCCTTGGTAGTATTTTTCTGACTTCTTTTTCCTTTTTTACTCACATTCTTGACTCTCTTCTTCAACTACTAATTCTCCTTTGCTATGAGCAATCTTTGTTTGAGTTTCTAAGTCAAGGAAATCTATCAGACAGTTTGTACCAGAAAGCGGATCTATCACAATTTCCCTTAAGTGACCTGCTCTCCTACCTACTTTCTAAGTGTTTAACTCTTGAGAGAGGTGGGTATTAGACAGTGTAGGTATAAAACATTTTTTCCTTAGTAGGCAACCTCATCGGACTAATGCTCTAATAGGACCATTGGACTTGAGAAATCTCAGTGACATTTTCTCTGTTTTCATCACTAGATATGTTTCTTCCTCCTAATCCTTCTAGCGAAAACGAGTCAAGGCAGGACTGATGCGACTCCGGGACGTTCGAATAACACAGAGCGTCAACTACCGCGCTTATAGTACTAAATGCTAGGCTGATAAACGCAACTTGAGTGTATTTCTTAAACCTTCACCATTTTCTTTCATGACCTTGAACAGCATAGTTTGAAATAAAGAGGTAACTCTTCGAGGCTAAGAAACAGGCCCTTGATCCCGTTCGTGTGATTCTGGAACAATGACCTGCGCAAGCGGAATAGGCCCCGTCTTAATATGTTCCCAAATATCTGCTTAGATCTAGAGTGGTCTGTAAACATAAACCTGTTTATTATGTGACATATCCACAACTTGTGTATTCACAATACTTTATACGAATCTGGAATATCTAGAATTTTACCATACGTAGGTGGGGGGGGGGCGCATGGGTATTTTCACCATTTGAATCAATGAATAATACTGGAAAAGTAAATTTCTTTGTTGGTGGCTAAGCAAATAATTGTAGAGGCCATAGTGCTACTAAATTCGTTCCATGCAGTAGTCTTAGCACTTAGGCATTGCAAAATTGTATGAATTAAAAACTTCCGGATATGAGTAGGAAAAGAATGCCTTTAAAAATGTAAGCTTCTAAGAAATTTTTCATACCTCAATGATGTATATCTTTTCAAGGAGGGGGTGTATTGGCAGCTACTATTTGGCAACAATCTACACACATTACAGACAGTCGCGCGTTTTGATAATCGGGTGGGCTTCCTTATTGTGATTCATTGTAATCACCTTCTTCTTATTCCACTAGGCTTGCAATTGTACTCCTATTAACCGTTTTTTGCTTTGACATTATCCTAAACTATGTAATACATGAACAATATATTGTAGGATTGACGTTAAAGCATGCTTTGGAAATTATAGGTTGCATTACAAAAAGTCAACTATCTCCTCGAACACTTCACTTTCAGTGGGTTTTCTCAAAAAACCGCACACTAAATTGTGAGTATCAGCAAACTTTGAATCCGACATTGTGTTGGTTTTTGATGAGAATAAGAAATTGAGTTAGCGGTTTATGATTAGAGAGTATAATAAAGATTAAAATCGATTGAGCAATGAGTGATTTAAACCCTTAATTGAGTATTATACGAAAATAACCTCAACAACATTAACTGTCATACAGACAGTTGTAAGTTAATCTAACATTAAAACTATCAACAGGAGCAGTAGTAAAGTAACCAGCAGTAGATTACGTCTGGCACAGCATTACACTTATAACCAGTAGTATAAGTATGCCCCCTAAAAGCAGCCATAACTGTTTCTAGCTATAGTAAGTTTATGCCTTGCAAGATCATTAACTTTGATTACCCAAAAGAGCATTAACCTAATCCACACACATCTGGGGGGGGCAGCGAGGGAGGGGGGGGGGGGGGGGGGCGGAGGGGGGAGGGGGCGGGGGGGGGTAGGTTGATGTGGGGGAGGTGGGGGGGGGGGGGGGGGGGGGAAAAGAAGAGTAAAGTTTATATTGCGGTTATTCAAGTGAATGCTGCATAGGCATAAACTACTATGCTAGAAAAAGTTTATGCTAGCTAGCATAACTTACTACTACTGTTATAAGTTAATGGCTGGCCAACTTAATCCCTACGGCTGAGTTACTTTAATACTTCTAGTTGAAAGTTAATACTGGTAGCTTGACAACACACACACACAACTGCTGATGATCGTTAATGTGCGTTTGAGGGTATTTTTCTAAATCTTCTATTAAGGTTTTTCAATCACTCATTCAATCGATTTAATCTCTTCGGTGAGTACTACTGGTGATTCAGAAAACCCCTAACCAATTTCATTTATATTCTTCATCAAAACCCAACACAATGTCCGGATCAAATTGTTGGCTGATACTCACAATTTAGTTGCGTTTTTTGAGAAACCCACTGAAAGTGAAGGGTTCGAGGAGATAGTTGATTTTCTGAATGCAAACCCTATCAAGCATGCTTTAACCGTCAATCCTACAATCTATTGTTCATGTATTAAATAGTTCTAGGATAATGTCAAAGCAAAACGCGTCTAATGCGGAATACAAATGGCAAGCCCTAGTGATAAGAAGAAAGGGTTACACACACTGAAATCCCAACTAAGGAACAGATCTTCAACTGGAAGATGCTATTGGATGTGATTGTCTGCCAAATGCTGCAATATTGAACAGCTTACACACTCTGAGGTATGAACAACATTTCGTAGAACACTTACATTTACAAAGCATTCTTTTCTCTCCTCAATGGAATTTTCATAACTTCATACATAAATCTTTGCGCTCAATGCCTACAGTGCTAAAAAACTACTGCATGGAAACGATACACATATAGCACTATGGCCTCTACAATAATTTGCTTAGCCACAAACCAAAAATTTTAACTTTTCCAAGTATAACATGATAATATGGTGAAGTGAAATAGATATTTAGGTAAAATTCCTAGATATAACCAAATTCGTGGAAAGTATATTGTAATACACAAGTTGGGAATATGTCACATCATAAAGGAATGTATGTTACAACCCTCTCATACTAAGAAGATATTTAACATGAAGAAGGATAAGGAAAGTTTTTTCCTAGAAGATTACCTCTTTATTTCAAACTATGATGGTTCAAGCTCATGAAGAAATGGGTGAAGGTTCAGAAATACCAATTGATCCCCATCACACACCTACCATTACTCAACCATCATCATCCCAACCTCAGAGGAAGAAATAATCTAGGAGAAAACAGAGAAAAGTCACTGAGATTCCTCAATCAATGTCCTATAGAGCCATATACCGATGAGTTGCCTATAAGGAAAATGACCTACACTTTCTAATGACCACCTCTCTCCAAGAGTCAACACACATAGAAGTAGGTAGGGGAGAGACAGTCACTTAAGAATTGATAGAACCCTTTGTATCAAAACTGTCTGAAAATTCTTGCCTTAGAGGAAAACAACAAATATTGCTCAACAAAGGAGATTGCTAGTTTGAAGAAGAGAGTCAAAAGCTGGGAAGGAAAAAGAAGTCAAAAAACTCCAAGGATGAAACATTATTCAATGGATTGGTAGATCTCACAACACACACACACACCCTCTAAAGATGAAGTTTGGCGTATCAGGAGGAGTGGACACCATCGGCGATATAGGGGGGGAGGGAGGGAAATAGCTATATTGATGCTGATGCAAAGGTTACATTTGATTGATGAACAAACAACCAACTCAGGAAAGGAATGATGATAAACCTAATGCTTTGATACAAGTGTTTTAGATAGCAGATTTGAGTTAGGGGGGGGGAGGGATGGTATTAGTACTGCAGAAGTACTACTAAAAGTGCTACAACAACAACTGTTATGAATTGACCCCCTGCTCAGAACCGGATCTGGGGTTAATTATAACAAAGTTTCAAAACCCATAGGTTAGAGGGGTATGAATCAAATCCAAGCGAACTTACAACAAAACTACAACAACAACACCACTGCATCAAAAACCTTCCACAAGACAACACAAGCAAAAATGATTGAGTCTGAAGAAGCTTGAAGATGAAGCCAAAAGACTAAAGTTCCTCCTTTTGGATGAACCAAGATACACTATAAGGCCTAGCAAGCTTAATTTGATAGAAAAGAGGATCTCTGCAATAAGAAAACGGACAGAAGCCCAGAATGCGCCTTCAAAATATGCCCAATGGAAAATGATATTCAGAGCGATAATGAAACTGACTATGAAATTTAGCTTAAAGGCTGCAAGTAGTAGAACAAAGAAGATTGACAATTAAAGATGGGAGAGGGGGCCTAAAATGTTTCAACAACTCTTAGAAAAATAGGAGGAAGCTACGTACAGCTATGAAACAGAAGTTAAAGGAGAAGTAAACCACCTACCAAACTCAACAAAGAAGTCACACTTGTTACTTTAGCTTCTACCTAAAAAAACATGGTAGGGGTGGAGGTGGGGGTGGGGGGACAGGGGTGGAGCGTGGACAAGCCCCCCAAAGATTTGAAAAACAAGTCCTTTGCCAGTGTTCAAGAATTATTTGAGAATGTTATGAAAAGGATAAATACATTTGTAGACATGGATATAAAATTGGTAGAAGGCAGTAAGATAAGAGAAGAAAAAAGCAGTTTTAAAAGAGCAAGCGATGAGCTAGAACAAGAGCCTACAAAGAAGAAAAAGGTGGATGATGATAAAGAAAGAGAAGATCTTCAACAATGCTTTGAGTTGGTTACAGAAGAAGATGTTGCAATTGATGCTATACCCCTAGCTACCAAGCCTGCACCTATTGTACATTTCCCGATTCCATCACAAAGAAAAGAATGAATTTGGCAATGTATGAAATATTTAGAGCTGAACGGGAAAGTGCCAAGACATACATATTGTGTTATGATCCAACTGCTCTGAAGAGTTTGACATAGAATGACTTGGAAAGATCTATGATGGTGGTTAAAGCAAATCATGGGAAAAATGACCAGCCATTAAGGCTATAAGAGTACTAAGGGAGATCTAAATACTAAGTATGAACATCATATAGAAGATGATAGTTATGAACAAACGCTTTAAATCTGAGGGGAGGGGGGGGAGGGTAGAGTGGGGAGCAGAGTAGTGGGGCTGTTGTGGAGTTATATGTATTCCATGCGGAGTACACTTTGTAAGGTTTGAAGGTAGCGATTTCTATAGCTAGTTAGAAAAATATCCACTTGCGCACCACAACAATTACTGATATGCCTGAATAAGAAGCAGAAATCTGACTATTGGAAACTGAAGAACGAGTTTCTATCAGCTTCTATAAGACTTATAACAAAACACTCAAGACAACTAATGAAGTTTTGAAAGCATCACTCCTGGTTATGGTGAAGCGACTGGTTTAAAGAGGGAAGTTGGAGATGAACCTAAATGGATTTGAAGATAATATACAAGTTTAGGGAGGATTGTTGAGATTATAACTTCATAAGCTGTTTGTAATTACTCTACTCTTTTCAAAGTTAGTGCTTTGCTCAAGACAGAAAGTGATTATTGTTACTACTGTTAGCACAAAGATTGTTGAAAAATACACTACAGTATTAGTACTAAGCCTATATAAACCGTATACTCGCTAGTGTCAACTTTGAACTGCTATAATAATGGTATACTGTTAGAGTAAAGTTATATGATCGCTATAGTAAAGTTATACTAGCTAATAAAGTTCAGGAGGCGTGCTGGTGAAGAATGAAAAAAATATTCTAAGTAGTTACTACTGCTTGTACACAGTTAATGCTGCTGGTGTATAAGTTACTGTTGCTAGTGTTCAAAGTTACAACTGCTGACAAAGTTACAACTGTTAATAGGATAAAAGATTTGATTAGAAGATAAACAAGATCTTAGCGCTATGTGATAAGTATGAGATATTTTTGTAAAAGATACGTATAAGTTATTTGTATTAGGAGACAATCATGATAACTTAGAAAAATATACTAAGCTAGTTAGGACCTCCTTGTTTGTAAAAAAGTAGGTCCTATGGCATATAGTTAGAAATCGTAAAATTACATGAAGTGGTTTAACCCTAACACTACACAAGAGTGTACGTAATATATTAAGGCGAAATTAGGATAATTATTTTGTTATTGATCTTATACATTATATGTGTTCAATGAAATTATTCTTAGTATCATCTGACGCAGATATCCCGATGAGTCCTTTGATATTCACAATCAAATTTCTTCTATCACACACACACATGTTTTAAATTTATTCAATACAACTTAGGCTTATACAAGCTAAGCAAGATCTATTCTATTGGGATCATCAATGAGCAAGACCCGAGCTGACTATGGATCGGGGATTGCTAGGCCCAAAATTAAAGACAAGGATAAGTTTGAACTAAAGGACAGGGAAGAAGTTAGTTCGTTGGGCACGATCAACTAACAACTTTAGCGTTGCAATCACAGAAAGATGCCAAACAACACATTAGAAAGTCTCTATGAGACTCACTAGATCTATTACCTCATACCCACAGTCCTAATATTACTATAGACTAAGTTGATGCTTAGAGCATTTCCCTTGTCCCTTACCAGGAGCCACGAGTCGATGGCTAAGGAAAACCCAAATCCAACTGTTCGATTACACCTAGGTAGACTGCTGAAGACGTAGTTTCTGGGGGGGGAGGGGTTGGGGGGCCGAGGGGGACATATTTGCCCAACGTTGAGGATGGTGGCAGCGTATGTACCCGGGGGTGCAATATTTCTTTATTGATTCAAGTTTTAAATTTAATATATTTTGCCGACTAAACAAAAAACAACACTTTAACGGGTAGTGTACCCGATCGGTAGTAGTTTCGAATGGTAAGTAGAGTGTCGACACTGAAGCGAGGTTAATTCTATGGAATTTAAATTAATACTTGGGTTTATCTAATCTATGTTAATTCTATTCTATTATAAACCTATGTCAGTCCTAATTCTAATTCTAACAGGAAAAAAGGGAGTTTTCAGCCTGAGAGACTAGCATGGTAACAATTCAAGGCACTTTAACCTATGCAAGCAAATAACCAAAAGATAAAAGAGCGGTCAAGCCAAATATAAGAAAACAATATAACCAGTATTATGTCTATTAGCATAAGTATTTTTTTATTCCATGTGTCAATGACTTACTCTCTCGAGGGCGGAGATATATCATTCTTACACGACTAGCGTTAGCATCATCCTAGGACCTAGGCACATTAATTCGTCACAATTAAAGAATCCGCATAAAGCAACCTTATTTGCAAATTATAATCTATCTTAGGGATTAAAGCAATGGTGATCTTGTTAAACCATAGCGCATGGACACACACACAACCCACGGGGGAGGGGTTCCGGAGTTGGCGATGTAAACACCATATTCACTTGTCCAACTATCCAATGGAATCAGAATGTATTGTTGAATTATCTAGTTCAACCTTCTACTCAACACATCTATAAACTATTGCACACAACTAATTAACAGTAACCTAAGCGTATCCTAAGCACAGATATTAGAAGACAAATATTTGTGATCCTATAATTCTAGATATAACACAAAACACAACTGGATATGAGAGCTATCCGAAGACTGCTAGATTTACTTTGTCCAGTACTCTAGTTGCCTATGTTAATGATAGGATCACATACAAACGCGTAAACAAGTATAAAAATTGATAAACATAAACAAGCCATTCATCGATATGGGGGGGGGGAGGGGGGTACAAGATAATTTAGAGATAAACAAATACCAATCATTCAGATCTTCATAAATAAGGCTAATACCTAAAGGTATTAGCCTTCAAATGTCATAATAAAAGCAAATGTTAGTATTTAAGCCAAAGTAACACATAACCGAGTTTAACGAATGATACCAAAAACGAACGATTACTAAGTTCATGGGACATTACACGCTTGTCTCAGTCGATGAATATTGGATAGCGTTTGCACGACCTCTTCTGCTCACCTTTTTCTCCTACTAAAAATCAACTTTATCTATGGTTTAGGTAATCCGAGAATATGATTTATCACAACTTACAAAAATCATTTTTGAGTTTTCAATTAATAAGGTCGAGAAGTCGGTTCGATATGAGCTTAACATGGGATTGGATACAGCTTATTGCAGATTTCTCAGAGTAGGGACCACCTTGAATATCACGTCCAAATATTATATTCAACACTCAAAACTCATTTTTAAGTTTTGTATTTATAGGGTCTGAAAGTCGGTTCGATACGGCATATCCAAGGGATTGGATACGGCATATTAAGGGTTTCTTGGAGTAGGGACCACGTTTGATATCTTTCAGAATATTCACATACTATATCTTCAATACGGCGTATTGACTTCTTCTGTATACGGCGAATTGAGCTTCATCCCTTTGTGGTCTTTAGTTAGTGCAGGCACGGATACACCGTATCTTCCTTAATGGATACGACGTATTGGTTGTCAGAATAGTAATCTTCAAAATATCTTCATTTAAGCTCCTGAATGCGCACCTTTTGCAAATATTCACCAAGTACTCCATAATTATTGTAATTCTAAAATATGGGATAAATGATGGGATAAATGAAGCTATAAAATAGACGTTATTTGATGTCATCAAATATCCCCCTACTTGAATCCTACTTGTCCTCAAGTAGCCTTTAAAAATTTATAAAAATGTATCCCTAAGGATATTTTCTGTTAAAGCATTTATTTAATCTATTACATGTACGCAACCAAACACCTCACGAAATAGGAAGATGAAAACACTCAAATCACTCAACTAATTTATGTGGTAACATGTAACTAATTCGCTCAATTGCTCAGTCGTGATGAGTATTCTATCATATGCCTGGCAAGGATACACATCTCCACCACTAAAGCCAAGGAGTAACAAGTTTATAAATGTAAATATGGGTTTTTGTATGGAAAGGCTTACGGTTGATCATTCTAAAAATCTTTCACCAGAAGTACCACTCCAACAAGGCAGCTGAAGCACACATACATAGCCGTAATAACGGAAAAGACAAGTGTGTTCGATCACATCCCCATTCGAATTTTACCAACAGTTAGGATAAAGTATGATATAGGGTAGGAACCTTCTAACTTTCACCAAAAGACGTAAACCAACGAGGCAGCTGAGACATGTATACATGGCCGTAACGACGGAATAGACATGGACGCTCGTATAAATCCTCATTCGCGTAAAACCATCGGCTAATCATTAGGTGAAAGGTAAGTAAATTGTTGTTAAATAAAAATCAAGAAACAAATAAATTAAGACTAAGATATAAGTTGCTATACACTTTTTCCCTACCTTTACCATGATAAAGACACGACTATTTACAACGTCTTGATCATAGATAAAAAACAACAACCTAAATTGGCGTTCCTATAACGGTCAACTTCCCAATCATCCCAAATTTTACATACTCTACAAGGTAAGTGGCGATATCTTCCACTTTGTACAATACTCTACATCGTCGATTTGTATCAACAAATAATCGATCCTTCGTGTAATTCCTTCGGTTCTTGCTTTGCGAAATGATTATCTTCAAATTTTCCTTCTCTTTTTTTGTTGCGATTTTTCTAATTTTTTCGATTTTTTTTACCAAACTAACTATATACGAAACTCGGAGTAGTTTCACCATCTTCACGATCATAATAATTCTGGATAATTCCTTCGATAGTTCCTTCGTTCTTCAGACTCACCATTAATTGTGATGGTAGTAAAATCACATGAGTTTTGACTATAATATACATTCCCATTTGCAATGTGCAAATTTCCAACCGCACCAAAGATAGAAAATGACACAAGACTCAGGAAATACAAACTTTACACTTTAATCAACTAGCAATTGTATATTAAACTAAATCTAACAAGGTAAGTTAAGGTGTAAGGGTGTAACGAAACAAATCATTGGTGTAGTTCCTAAAGGATTGGCTCTACGGGTTGTTCTTGTGGATCTTCACTCTAAAG
This sequence comes from Tanacetum coccineum, assembly GCA_026074375.1. Classification (NCBI taxonomy): domain Eukaryota; kingdom Viridiplantae; phylum Streptophyta; class Magnoliopsida; order Asterales; family Asteraceae; genus Tanacetum; species Tanacetum coccineum. Next base: position 15,550 of record BQNB010120176.1, read on the forward strand.
ATGAGATTGGAAAAGGGTTTAAACTAGAGGTTAACTAACCGGTGTAGTTAGTTATTAAACAACATGGATAGGCTTTTTGGGTGTAAGCCTAAAAATTTACCAATGTAAACAAGTCACTCCAATTAAATCCAAAATACTTATTATTGTGGTCTCGAGTGATATACCAAGCCAAGTTTTAAAGTTCACTACATCACCAGCACACTCATATTTTATAGAATTTAGGTAAACATTTGGAAATGGATAGGCTAAATTCTCACAATATCTAACAAGGGTTATTGTGTGCGGTTATGTATCAAGTAATTTTCACAAAAGTATGCTTGAAAATTTTTTAAATTTAAGCATAATAGGACAAGTAAACATTCTAATTCTATCCCCTACTTGAATTATACAACGTCCTCCTTGTATAGATAAAAAATACGAGAATTAAAAAGAATTAGAATGAGAAACTACCCTGATATTTGCTCAGTAGATTCTCCAATTTGTGTTTATTGAGCAAGATTGTATGTTGAACAGCCGTCTTGAAGTTTTAAGACTCCAACACTTTAAGTTATCCAGATATGTAAATCCTCCACCAATATTCGTCGATATTTCTTTCACGAGGTCCTGTGTAAAATAGGAAAAATGTGCATTCCTATCTTGGCATCTATGGTTAATTTAAACTAAACTAAACAAACCAAATACGAGTCAGTCTGGTGGATACGCCGTATCAGGTTAATGAATACGCCGTATTGCCAGAACTGACAATAATGTTTTTAAAGTGCAATAAAAAATAAAGACTGATAACGTCCAGACAATCAATACGCCGTATGGTATGGAGCGGATACGCCGTATTGATGTCTGGGAAGACAGACTCGATAAAATTAAATAACAATCCGGGTTGTCTCCTGGGAAGCACTTTTGTTTACAGCAAAGTCTTTAAGTTAGACTTGTCTTTAGCTTCTCTTCATTTGAAATCGTATCTCTCATCTTCATTCTGTATTTTGGTGTGAATATCATGCTTGGTTCTGTAACATATTCATGAACTATGGTGCTGAACTTACTGTCAGGCTTGATTCTATCATACACAAACAAATCAAAACGTCATACCATGATATATACGTAAAAATATGAGAACCTGTTTAATAGTTAGATACATCATGACATGAATAATAATAAATGTATAGATAGATATAAATAAAAGGTAAGGATAGGAGGGATCATGGGTCTGGTTGCTGCTGGTCTTGCTGAGCTGTGGAGGTGCTGGCCTCGCCAGTCCTCTACCTGGTGCGTCTCTAGAATGTTGTAGGTTAGCTCCCTCAGAAAGTCCCATCGAATGCCTAGTATGTCAGCCTACTAGCATCCATCAACTGTGCCACACACGAAACCATCTATGTGGAGAATCCCCCCTAATCGATCATCGATCTCTCCACAAGTACACATAAGCTCCCAACATCTCTACGCAGTCCCTGTACCTCCTCCTCTAATCTCCCTAATCTCTGAGGCATAGTCCTAGCAGCAGCTAGAAGTGGTGGTGGTGGCTACTAAGGTGCCTGTACTGGTGCTGAAACAGCCTGGTCACCCTCATCAACAGCAGGAGCATCATCAACGACTGTAGGGGCACCAGCCACAACAACCTGCTGTCTTTCTGGTCTCGGGGCTACCCAAGCCTAGTCATCTCCTAAATCTATGTAGATGTTGAGCTTAACAAGCTCACCCATATCAATCAACGGCAACTCACGGGCCACAACAGATAATCCTCTCAACCCGTCATCACTCACAAGACCAAAGTGATGAGCAAGACGTCAAATAAAGTGACCTCCAGACAACCTGGCACCGCTCTTCCTCCCCTTAGTGTGCCTAAACAAGTAATATGCCAACAGATACGAGACGTTAACCGCCTCTCGGTCCATCCTACGAAGATAAAATATGTCGGTGGCAGTCACCTTTTTAGGTGCCTGCCCCCTACCAGAAATGTTGTAAGAGATCAATCTGTAGCATAGCCTCCGAACTGGATTTCTAATGTAAGTATATGAGGGAGCGCCTCTTAAAAAGTCCATGCCAAAAGAAATCTTAACCCAGTAATCACTAAGATCCCCCTTATCAGGGATCAATCTCTCACTCCCTAACCAGTACACACCAAATCCGTCCTCAGCCATCTCCTCAGCAGTATGCAAACCTAAGGCTAGGATAAACTATCTCTACGTCATACTACGCCTAGCACCTCCTATCTGAAAACATAGAGTCCTAGCTACATCTAAACCCATCTCTTCTTCGATCCTACAAGTGCTGAAGAACTCTAGTATAAACTCCTGAACCAAATGTGCTCGGATCCCAAATAATATCCTCCATGCATGACTCCCAAATACCTCATGCCCATCATATATAGTGTATACCATCCTCATCCTCTCTGCCAAATCCTGCCTCATATCTGGGGTCAATCCCTAAAAAATCTAGTATGTGTACTCGATTAACCTGCCTATCGAATATAGACTCGAGTCTCTGCTCAAAATCGTGTACTATCTCCTTAGTATATCCCTTAACCTGATAACGAAGCCATAGGTGTCTCTGATCACGAGGTGGTACGGGTGCCATGTGTGCAAAATGAACGAGGATAGCACAAAGATTATAGAAATTTAAACCTTCTGTTCTGAGGGTGGATACGGCGTATTCGTAAATGGATATGCCCAATGGGGATCAATATGGTCAATATGTCGTATTTATTTGACTGAATACGCCATATTAGGGTTTTAAAATTAGGTAAAATTTTGTCAATACGTCATATCCATGTGAGTGGATATGTCGTATTGATCTGCAATATGAAAACAAAAAAGGGGTTCCCTTGTTTACCCATTTTGACCCATTACCAATTCTATTAACAACTTAGCCTCATTCAGGGGGGTAAATAGATCCTAACTCTTATGACATAAACGCTAAAACCAAATCCTATCTAAACCCTAACCCTCAACCAAAATTCAATCGTAAACCAAAAAGTGAAAAGAGCAAGCTTATTACTGTATAATCTTGACAAAGAAAAGAGTGCGATTACGAATCAAGAATAAGGAATCTCCAAGAAATTTAGTGGTAAAAATTGTTTGTGTGTATGGAGTGAAAAAAGAGTGGTAAAAATCAATCTGGCGTATCAGAGGGTTTTTTATACCTAAACTCGATACGCCATATCATGGTTTGATTAATACGCCGTATTGGCGGATTTTATTGACTTAGTTACCTTTTATTAAAAATAGTGGATATGACGTATAGGTTTTATCCTAATACGCCGTATCCGTTCTTGGAGACCAACTTTCCTAAAATAAAGCAAAGAAAATGTACCTTGGCCTCCGCAACATTAGCGTACAATCACCATCCTTATAATACCGCTTAGGGTCGAACAAAATGCCGAACGGCACATACAAATTCATAATAAAGCATAATAGCATCCTGTTGAAAAGATAAATCCAAGTTACGATATTCACATTTAGTTCCAAGACAAAGCTTTCCTCATCGAAAATTTTATCTATTTTATCGCGACTTGTTTCCATAAGCATATTTGACCTATGTGTATTTAAATTACCCTCCTAAGATTATATTATATCGATTTCATTATTATCATTGTCCTCATCTAATTTTAAATCATCGGGATTAATAACGTTGAAATGGAATAGATCATTAAAGTACAAAACGTTTTTTCCCACTTCATCATATTTGGACAATGATGTTTCATTATTTAAATCAGATTCATTGTTATGTTGAAGGCTTAAAGTCTGTTCAGTTAAGTAATCAGATTTATACGTTTGAGCATCATTGTAAACAATGGCTGGAAATTCATTCTCAAAATCTTTAAAGAAGTCTAAATCATCAACATAACTGATCGTAGGCTTGGGTGGCGGAAAAGAAGGTATACCGGCTTTTTCATTATCATTTTCTGAATCCGTTTTCAAATTGTTGACAGAGATCATTTTATAAGAAAACAAGTTTTTGTCATAAATTATTGCGTAATCCTCATCGTCGGATTCGTCAAATGATATTCTAAAGTTGATCTCATCGTTGACAGGAGTACTTACTTGAGATTTGCACGGAAGTGCATCCTGAGGTGCAAAGGCATCGTCAATGACTATAGCTGGGAATTCAGCTTCCACAGATCTAAGGTCGTGAAGATCGTCATCAACCCTGATCTTCCCATATGTAGCAGTTTCCCAGTTAAACACCCGACCACGCCTACGAGCTTTTTCTTCTTCAAGCTTGATATATTCTTCCATAGTCATGTTTGGATCATCCATCCTGAAATAAACTTACTAGAAAGGCAGTTAAATAACCAATATGTCGTATTCAGAGGACTGAATACGTCGTATCACACAAACACAATAAACAAACAAGAATACAAATTACTCTAAACTACACTACTCCTAAGGGTTAGATCTAATCTAATGTTAAAAACCAAAATATCAAATAAAAATCAAGATTAATTTTCACTCCTCGGCAGCGGCGCCAAAAACTTGATGTGTCGTTGTGTGGTGTATATTTTTATGATTCAAGTTTTAAATTTATATTTTGCTGACTAAACCAAAAACAACACTTTAACGGGCAGTGTACCGGATCGGTAGTAGTTTCGTGGTAAGTAGGGTGTCAAACACTTGAAGCGAGGTTAAATCTATGTTAGAAACACAAAAAGTATCAGTCACTTCCAATAATAGTTAGTCAAAGCCCGTAGTTAGTCAAATGTAATGTTATTAATCTAATTGGACCAAAGTTAGGAAAAGCCCATGTAAAGCCTATCCATGGGCCGGCCAAAAGGGGTATTTATACACCTCTCCATGCCTTAGAGAGGTGGTTGGTTGGTTGTATTTTCACATAGTTATGCATTTCATGTTCTTGTCTTTCTCTCTCTAAAATACCTCCTTCCTTCCCACTTTCTCTCTCTAGTTCTTGTTGTTAAAAGATATCTAATATTCTTCAGTTTATCTCAAGTAGGGGGATGTGTGTAGTATATCAAATGCTGAAGGGGAAATAATAAGAAGATATAAACTCCTGTAGCATTTACATGTTTAAAAAAGAAAAGATGGTGCAACTATAAGCCATGTATGTGCTAAAAAATGTAAAGATGGTGCAACTATAAGCCATTTAATGATTATGAAGAATGGAGCTAGTAGCCCATTA
>BQNB010120177.1:2841-20679 GCA_026074375.1 Tanacetum coccineum
ATAAACTTAAAGTTCATGTATGTGGCAAAGGCCAGAAAGATCCTAATTGCTTCAAGTTTTGCAACTGGAGCATGATTTTATCATGATTTATGCCTAATGCAATTGATATTTAAACCAAGCATTTTTGCCTTATGATTACAATGCCAGATTCCTCTTTTGAGAAGAGTTTTGTATCATGTGCTGAAGTATCTTCCATTTGGAGAGGATATGAGTTCAGAGATCTTGACATCTTTAGTTTTGTGAGATTATCAATGAATTGGTTTTCATTGGTGTGTTTTTTTTTGTTCAACCTGATCCTCATTAATGAGTTCATCAGGTTGAAACATATGATCAATTTTTGATCATTGTGATCAATTTGATCATCTTGACCATTTTGGTCAGGTGAGATTTCTGCTTTAATAACAGTTGATTTTTCATAAGGTTTTATGAAGAATTTTTAGTTGTTAAAAGCATTTTAGTGTTCATGCTATTAATCATTGACTTTCTCTTTCTCTTTTGAAATCTATACCATAACCATAACCTTCAATGGTGTATGAGGAGTTAATTTTATACATTCCTTTAGGTCCTGGTTCTTTCCTAGAAGTGTACATGTAATCATTGATACTTGTCATATGTTTTGAACAATCATTGTTCAAAAGTGATATATTACACTACACAATTAAGAAACCCACATTTAGTGGATTTTTTGATCTTATATCAACTGTTGAATCCTGTGACATTACTGGATTTGATAAGCCTCTAAGGTCATATTAGATTGTAGAGTTTTTCTTTTCCTAAAACCCACTCAAGTTCATTGCGATCTGTTGTGATTGATTCCTCTTCTTAGAGAAATAATCTTGTTATGACCATAAGTGTCATGATCATAGCTTCCACATATTTCACAACTGGGATAGTATAAATAATCATTGGAATGATGATCATTATATCCACAATGTATGCAGGAGGGAAAAGATACTGAAGGCCTTGAAGGTCTGGATCTTGAGGAAGATTCACTTTGACCAGTATGATGCTAATTTGCATTCACGGAGGACATAAATTCAGCATGATCACAGGTTCTATGATTAGTTCTTTTGCACTTTTTACAAAACAAAACTTCATAACAATTCTCAAAGAGATGATTGTTTTGTCCACAAAGATCACAATTCATTTTAAATTGAGTTTTGTATCTATTTTGAAGTGCATTTAGAGGAACCTGATTAAGAATTTTGTGTTGCTGGAGCAAGTGACTTTTTCTTGATATTTGTAATTTTTGTTCTTTACAGGTCTTTATTTACAATAGCCAAAGGAGGATCATCTTCCATTTTTACATTTTTTAACTTACCAGCAGGAGCTGAATTAGTCTTAGAAGCTGAAGAACTTTTGCCTCTAGCAGGAGCTGAGGATGGTTTATTTATTGTGATACCTTTTAAAGTTTCAGCTTTGAATGTGGATTTAAACTTCAAAATTGATTTGATAGTCTTTGGTCCAGAAACAGGTTCAGCACCATCCAACTTCTTTAGTGAAAGAAAAGGAGTGCTACAGACTAAAGATTCATTAGCTGAATCATAATCAGTTGCTGAAGAGTCAGAGATAACAACTAAAGGATCAGTTGTGTTTCTTTGCGACTCATTTGAAGGTACCTCATCAGTATCTTGATTAGGTAGAGTAGAATCTTCAGTTTCAGATGACTTAGGTATATTACTACTAGTAATAGACATATCTGAGTTATCTGCTGAAGATTTTACGAATACCGGGTCTTTAGACCCAAAACTGGAGGTATCTTCAGTGAGTTGGTTAATTCCTAGAATTTTCTTCTTTTGAGTGGGAATTTGTTCATTGATACACTGATTAACTTTATTAGAACTATTTAGCCATGTTTCTGTAATAGATGTTAGCTCTTTCAGTTCAAGTCTTAAGTTTTGATTCTCTTTGAGAATCTCAGTGTTTACATGCTGCATGGTAAGAAGATCAAGTTTTGCTTGTTTTAATACCAAAAGCTGTTCTTTGCATGTATTCAGTTCTTGAACAAGATTTCTATATTTTGACAAAAGATTGTTTCTTTGTTCTTCAACATAGTTTAGATCAATACACAGATAATCTAGAAAGGATTTTCCATCATTATGATCTTCAATGTTTTTCAGAAGTGGTGACATTTTTCATAGAAATCTTAGTCCAATCATCATTTCTGGCATTTTCTTTGCCAACCGAAACTCTTTCTTCATCAGTGAGTGCCATGAGAGCTTTAACTTCAGTCACTTCATTTTCATCAGACGACACTTCTTCATCATCCCAATCATACGTTTCAGCAATGAGACCTTTGTTTTTGCCTGAGGATAAGTTGGGGGTTGAGCTGAGGAGGGCTAGTTTAGCTTTGACTTTGTGGTATTTGGCTTCAAAGTCCTTAGTTTGCCTCAGTTCAAGTTTGTTTTCAGATGAAAGGAGAAGTTTTGATTGAAAAGGTGATTGATATGAAGGAACCGATGTCTTTTACCAATAGTCTCTTTCAAAATTGTAACATTTTGTATTTTCAGGTCAATTACGACGCCATTTAATTCACTACTTATATTTTTTTTCTCTCGTCTCATACGCGTCTACTTTTAATCCCTATTACATAGTTAAATCGCGTAAGCTAAAAATTTTCCATTTAACATATAAAACAAGAGAAATATGATTTTTATACACTATTTCCTGACATGAATAGTGTTGGTTCGTTTTTAATAAAATTTTGCGAAACATTTTAGAATCATTTATATAATTATTTATATGAGTTTTTAATTTATAATATTATTTTACAAGACTAATTGTCCATATTATACGATAAACATATATACAATGATAAAAAAACATTTTTTATTTTTTTTTGTATTTTAACTTTTTGTATTTGATTTTAGCGGTTACTGCTAAAGTGTTTACGTTTCGCGATAAAATACATTTAGGCATTCTCGGAACCACCAAAACATTTCTACGCTTCAACAAATACCCACTTTTATACCCAATACATAAAATTAACTCAAATATATCATATATATCTTGCCATAACCGGATTCATTGCCAAATATTCAAAGAAATATCAAATTTAGTCAAGATTGGTCTTTGTCATTTTTACACCATTAGATCTATGGTTTCTTTGTTCCATTTGGACCATTATGTCTTCCACATTTTACTCCCCTTGTTCTCCAATGACTTCCTATTCTGCTTTTGACTAGTCTCATTCTTGTTATTAACTTTAACAACCTTGAAGTAATAGCTCACAGCCTTTTTCCTGATAAAAATCTATCACTTTTCTCTCTTTTTGGCTTACATACCCACGTCCAAAATAACCAAAAGAACCATCCTAAAAACTTTTCCTACCTCATTTTACACACTAATTAAACATATCTAGATACCTTAAAGTATTTTGAAGCCTTGAATAACCATTTCAAGTGTTGAAGCATAAAGAGAAAACTAGAGTTTTTATAAGGAAAACAAGGGTTGTTTTCAAGCAAGGATTTAAAACCACAAGGGATGGGGTTTATTTTTCATTAATATCATCATCATACACCATAAGGTCATCTGAATCCTTTATGTTTAATTTTCAATATTCATTTTAAGCATATGCTTAGTTTATTGTAGCTTGAATTACCATGTAATGATTTTTAACATGTAATAGGAAGTTTTTTACTTGTAATGATCATTTTGCACACTATTATATATGTTGAGATATTGCTAATATCATGTTAAAAGGGATGAGAAAGTATTGTACCATATTAAGTTGGTGTAAAAATGATTAACTACAAAAGTAGTAAGGTATAAAAGCAATGTTAAAAATGGATTCAACAAGGTCACTCAAAGATTCTGTCCAAAATTCGTATATATAACACATTATTTTATGTTTTTATAAAGTAGTATGATTCACGACGATTCTAAAGGTAAGAAAAATTGTCAAAGGATTTATAACGAAAAAAAGTTAGAGCGAAAACGATGGTATTATTCGAGGTATTAAAATTCCAGCATTTTTAAGGTTTGTGGTTTCTGTCAGGATTTTAGATGGTTATTTGCTGGACTTTGAATCCGTTTCGGCCTTCGGCCGATAACATGAAAAGTCGTTCGGAAAGGTCGTTTTTACTTCCCGCGAGGTTCTCTAAGTCTAAAAAGCGAGTGATAAAGGTCGTAAGGGGGGGAAAAAAATCTGGCTTTTTGATAATTAATACACTGCATCAGTTCTGATGCGAATGCTTTTTCGCCATTACGGTCGAGTTTCGGTCTCGGACAGAACTGGAAAGTTGTTCAAAATATCGTTTCGCATAAATTCTCTTTAGAACCCGAGTATAAAAATGGTGATTGAGTGGGTCATTATAGTCGGGTCAGACTTAGAAAATAAACTATAACACTACCAGGGGTAACTAATATACTACCAGTTTTAATATCACTACCAGGAGTAACCTAATATAATCCAGTAGTAACAACACTCCAGGAGTAACTATATATTCCAGTAGTAATAACTATAATACAGAGAGTAACTAATACACTACCAGGAGTAAATACATACATACCAGGAGTAACTACAAAACTACCAGGATTAAAATATAATTTACATTATTCAAATAATTTATAAATGTTTTACAATTATACTTATATTTTCACTCAAACAATTAGATGGTGGATTAGCTAAATAGACTTTTGGCATTGTAGTGATTACTCATGTTAGGGTTAGTATTATTACGACTATATGGATTAGGTTGCTATTCGACGATTGTTGCCGTGACGATTTTTATTTGTTACGTGATATACTTCGTTGATTATCTTTTACTACAGGTGAGATTCTTAGTCTCGCATTACGATCTTTTTCAATGTTTTATAAACCCCGAGGGGAATACTTGCTCGTTTACACAAACTCTATTATTTTACTACATTTTAATTACCTTTCAATTCGTTGTGAGTTAATGTACCCCACCTTTTATCTTTTATTGGTTTTCCATAAAAAACTGTTCTTCGGGGTGAGAATACGTGCTCGTCTTTACTACATATTCATATTGATTTTATTACGTAAGCATTACTGACTATTTTACTATAATCTTGATTTGTCTACTACATGATTGAGATCGTTGAATACCTAACCTTTGTACACCGTGAATTTTGACAACGTGATTGTTTTAATACGGACACAAGTGTTTTCTAAATTGTATGCTATCCAGATTACTGTCCTGAATATTATTGCCTAAGTAGTCACTATATTGCCACTTAAGTCCCTACTAATCATGAACCGTTAATTACTACTATTGTAAGCGCGAGTGTTGTGGATAGATCTATCGGGACTGACAATCCCCACCTTTCCTTGGGTCACTAGTTTGATCAGGTGCATTTAACATTGGGAGTACTTTTAGGTTGTTGGCAAGCATCCTATACATTTGGGGCACAAACTTGTTAAGGTTTCGGTGTCATGAGCTTAGTGCAATAATATATACTTAGACTTGATGAATGTGTTTCTCTTGTCTACATTACTTGTTTTGGACTTCGGAATATGTAGTACTAGTAACCATACTTCGATCTTGTGGTCCACTTTTAAATACTTCTTGATTTACTGAATCACTACTTGGATTTCGGATGGATTTCGGAAATAACACTTTTAAATGTTGTAACGCTACTTTTCTTCTGAAATATTTCTTAAATTATTTCAATACTGCTTTTTACTTAAACCTATGAATTCACCAACATTATTGTTGACGTTTTAGCATGTATTTTCAGGTTACTATTTTGCTAGTGGAGCATTGGGAGCATTCGAGTCGCGCGGATATATATTTTTGAAGGCTTAATAACTTGAGTACTATTTGACAAACGTTTTGACAATGTTTTCTAATACATTATAAATGGAACCTGTGTAACTCTGACATTTTTACTAAATTGAATGTGACAATTTTATAAAAACGACTTTTTGAGGTCGTTTTTGAGACTTGTGGTTTGGACTATGAGTAGCACCCCTATTGTTACCATTCCGCTGCGGACCAGATTTTGGCGGGTGTTACAGATGGTATCTGAGCTGAAGTCTAGAGAACTAGGTGCGTTTCTAAACCAGACTATTGACCATGTTTTTCAATATATAGAGTCTTCTTGTTTTATCGATATTCCTCCACGCGCTGCTCACAGGTAACTTATATGCCCTCTTTTGCATCCATACTATATTCATGGATAATGAGTATTTAATACTAGACTATGATTTCGATCTCTTACGTCTATCATATGACGTCTTACTATTTACCTTATATCGGTCTGTTATATAAATATTGATCACTCTGATTTTCGCGTACTTTCTGATTTCTCATTTACTCTCTCGAACCACCAATATAGTTTACTTTACCATTCGACTCGAGTTGGAACACTCTTTCTTTATGACTTTTGAATCGCGTATTTTGTATAGTAATCCGTCGTTTCTGAAGTTTCAAGTTGATGGCAGTACGACAATTAACTTGTCACCATCATACGTGTCACCTTGGAGCTCTACCTTTTCGAACACGACTTTTTTCGTTTTTTTGTTGATTAAATAATTCTATATGTTCATTTTCTTTTTCTACTTCTGAGATTGTTCGGATATTCTTTATATTTGTTATGACCTATCGCTTTACAAAACAATCTCGTTGTCAAACTCTTAACTTTTTGTTTCACCCTATGAGCTACTTCACGTTTCACTCTAATTGATTATTTCATTACGCTATAAAAACTATTTGATGACCATTTCATACATCACACCATTTTGACGAGAATGAGCATTGCATCGTTGGCCCTCAAATATACATAGCCTAATCACCTATGTATATTTGGTGCATAGATGATTACCTATGCATTCAGAAAGAACCATGTCATGCTGAGAGTAGTCACCTTAAAACCTACCTATACATCACACAAAATCCAAGAGAAACATCCGCTTATTATCTGAACCCGTACTTCTTCAGGTGTTGCAACTGACCTTCAGGACAAGCTCTTCTAACCGGAGGAGACTGTATACATTTCGTATTTTCAGGTCAATTACGACGCCATTTAATTCACTACTTATAATTTTTTTTTCTCGTCTATACGCGTTACTTTATCCCTATTACATAGTTAAATCGCGTAAGCTAAATTTTTTCCATTTAACATATAAAACAAGAGAAATATGATTTTTATACTAAAGCTTGAGTATATGCTAGTGTTTCTATGCTTGCATCACTAAGTTGTGCTCTTTGTTCATCATATAGTTTTTTAAGTTTAGCATAAGACTCTTTATATTCTTTTGAACAAGAAGTTACCTCTGTGTCTGAGCCTGAACTGTTGCAAGCCATCAAAGCATAATCTTTTTCTTCTTCTGAGTGACTGGTACTTGAAAATTCTCTTAACAGTAATAAGGTGGGATTCCTTAGGATTTGCTTGATATCTTACACAGAGACAAGAGAGAATTGAATGTCAGGTCTATTTGCACTTAAGTACATTAGTGATCCAATCATACCTCTGTACTGAATCTCATTTACAGCTTTGCCATTGAGATCATGTCCTAACTTGTTAAGGGGTATCTTTGGAGTTTTCACTGATGAACCATTTATGCCAGCAGATCCTTGACATATTTTTCTTGATTGATTGAAATGCCTCTTTCAGATTGTTTAATCTAAAATCCAAGGAAATAGGTAAGGACACCAATCATGCTCATTTCATATCTTTAAGTCATTAGTTTAGCAAGTTGTTTGCACAATTTTATGCTGGTAGGCCCAAAGATAATGTCATCAACATGAATTTGAACCAAAATCACATTAGTTTAAGTTTTGTAGACAGAGTGTTGTCTATCATACCTCTTACAAACTTGTTTTCAGTGAGATAGGTTTTGAGAGTTTTATACCATGCTTTTGGAGCTTGTTTAAGTCCATAAAGGGCTTTGTCTAATTTGCAGACATGGTGGGGAACTTACTGCTCTTAAGAGCTAGAGGTTATAAACTTCTTCTTTACCATTGAGGAATGTAATTTGGACATCCGTTTGATTAACAATGAAGTTTATGTATGTGGTAAAGGCCAGAAAGATCCTAATTGCTTTAAGTTTTACAACTAAAGCAGGATCTTATCATGATTCATGCAATTGATGATTAAATCAAGAATTTTTTGCCTTATGAATACAATGCCAGATTCTACCTTTGATAAGAATTGGAATTGTATCATGTGCTGAAGTATCTTCCATTTCGAGAGGATATGAGTTTAGCGATCTGAACATCTTCTGTTTTGTGAGATTATCAATGAATTGGTTTGTGTTTTTTTTGTTTTTTTGTTCAACCTGGTCATCATTAATGAGTTCATTAGGTTGAAACAAATGATCAAATATTTGATCATTGTGATCAATTTGATCATCTTGACCATTTTGGTCAGGTGAGATTTCTGCTTTAATAACAGTTGATTTTTCATAAGGTTTTATGAAGAATTTTTAGTTGTTAAAAGCGTTTTAGTGTTCATGCTATTAATCATTAACTTTCTCTTTCTCTTTTGAAATCTATACCATAACCATAACCTTCAATGGTGTATGAGGAGTTAATTTTATACATTCCTTTAGGTCCTGGTTCTTTCCTAGAAGTGTACATGTAATCATTGATACTTGTCATATGTTTTGAACAATCATTGTTCAAAAGTGATATATTACACTACACAATTAAGATCAGGATGGTTAGTTTTGCTTAGAGGCCCACCATTTAGTGGGAGTCTTTGATCTTGAAGCACTTGTCGATTCTCTTCTCCTAAACCACTCAATGTCATTATGATCAGTTGTGGTATGAGCATTGCTACCATATGTTTCACAATTCTTTGTGACATGTTGAGGGTTTCTAGGTTTGATTCCTTTTCTTAGAGAAATAACCCTGTTATAATCATGAGTATTATGATCATAGCTTCTACATATTTCACACGAGGGATAGTATACACAATTATCAGATTGATGATCATTATATCCATAATGTATGCAGGAAGGAAAAGACATTGTTGGCCTTGAAGGTTTGGATCTTGAGGAAGATTCACCTTGATCAGTATTATGTTGATTTACATTCATAGAGGACATAAATTCAGCATGATCACATGTCTTATGATTTGTTCTTTTGCACTTTTTACACAACAAAACTTCATAACAATTCTCATAGAGATGATTGTTTTGTCCACAAAGTTCACAATTTATTTTGAATTGAGTTTTGTATTTGTTTTGAAGTGCATTGAGAGGAACCTGTTGAGTATTTTTGTTTCTGAAGTAAGATGACTTATTCTTGCTGATTTGAAATTTTAGTTCATTAAGTTCTTTCATTACAACAGCCAGAGGAGGATCATCTTCTATTTTCACATTCTTTAACTTACCAGCAGGAGCTGAATTAGTTTTAGAAGCTAAAGAGCTTTTGTTGCCTCTAGCAGGAGCTGAGGATGGTTCATTTATTATGATACATTTTAAAGCTTTAGCTTTGAATGTGGATTTTGACTTCAAAATTGATTTGATGGTCTTTGATCCAGAAATAAGTTCAGCATCATCCAAGTTCTTTAGTAGAGGAAGAGGAGTGCTACAGACTAAAGATTCATCATCTGAGTCATCATTAGTCGCTGAAGATTCAGTGACAGTAACTGAAGGAACAGTTGTGTTTCTTTGAGACTCAACTAAGGATACCTTGTCAGCTTCAGATAACTTAGGTTTATTACAAATAGAAATAGACAAATCTGAGTTATCTACTGAAGACTTCACAAATACTGGGTCATTTAGCCCAGAACTGGAGGTATCTTTAGTGAGTTGGTCAATTCCTAAGATTTTATTCTTTTAAGTGGGAATTTGTTCACTAATACACTGATTAACTTTATTAGAACTGTTTATCCATGATTGTATGATAGAAGTTAGCTCTTTCAGTTCATTTCTTAAGTTTTGATTCTCTTTGAGAATCTCAATGTTTACATGATGTATGGTAAGAAGATTAAGTTTTGCTTGTTTTAATACCAAAAGCTGTTCTTTGCATGTATTTAGTTCTTGAACAAGATTTCTATGTTTTGACAAAATATTGCATCTTTGCTCTTTAACGTAGTTAAGATCAATACACAAATAATCTAGAAAAGATTTTCTATCATCATTATCTTCCATTTCAAGAAGAGTGTGCACCTTTTCATGGAAATCCTGATCCATTCACCATTTTTGGCACTTTCTTTGCCAGCAAAAACTCTTTCCTCATCAGCAAGTGCCATAAGTACTTTAACTTTAGTCACTTCATTATCATCAGATGACACTTCTTCTTCATCCCAATCACATGTTTCAGCAATGAGACCTTTGTTTTTGCTTGAGGATGAACTGAGAGCTAAAGCACTGGAACTGAGGAGGGCTAGTTTAGCTTTAACTTTGTTGTATTTGGCTTTAAAGTCCTTGGTTTGCCTCATTTCAGGTTTGTGCTCAGATGAGTGAAGAAGTTTTGGTTAAAAGGGTGACTGATATGACGGAATTGATGTCTTTGACCAATAGTCTCTTGCAAAGTGACCCTTCTTGCCACATTTGTGGCATTCAGTTTGGTCAGTTGCTTTTGCACTGCTAAACCTTTGAGTACCCTTTTTGAAGAACCTTTTAGATTGGGCTAAAAGAGCTCTTGCTTGGTATTCTTCTTCAAGGTCATTTATGTACTCCTAACTGCTTCTTGTATCCTCTTCATCATCAGGACTATCTTGAAAGTCCTAGACAATAGAGGTAGATAAGAAGGCAGTTGATAGTGGAGTTGCATGGACAAGAGTTTTCTCAATGTCAGGATCATAAATAATGTTTATCAGGTTTTCTTCATATTTGAGTTTACCAAATAGAGAAGCAAACTCAGATTCTTTCACATGATTTTTGTTTCTGAGACTTTGGCAGAAGGCTAACCACTTCTTTGGTAACCCATTTATAAAACCAGTATTTATCTTAAGCTTTAACAGTTTAACGCCATCATTTACTAATTCATTCTTCAAAGCTTTATATCTGGTGAAAGTTTGTGTTAGAGATTCACCTTCTTTGAATTTGAAGATGTTATAGAACAACTTTATATCCATGACCCTACTTTCTTTCACATCATAAGGCCCCTCATGATATAGTATCAGGTCATCCCAGGTAGATTTTGTAGTTAAGCAGTTAATGACAGAATTCATTTGGTCGTCTGGAAGCACAGACATAATGAGACTTTTGAGTCGCTAACGTAAGTTAGCAACTTTTCTCTCATCAGTTGTCCATTATGCATCTGGCTTCCTTTGACCAGCTGCCATAAGGATAAAAGGACCATTTGAGATGATGTTCTCAAACTGAGGTTCAATACCAATGATATGGCACATGAACCTCTTTTTCCAATTGGTGAAATTTTCCACCTCAAGCATAAGAGCAGCATTTAACCAGGCCACCCCTATATTCAAGAGTCTGTGTTACCTCTGTTTCCATTTAAAGATGGATCTTTGATTTTAAAAATCTTTGAGCCTTTTTATATAACCTTTTAAGGGATTTTATAAACCAGAAGGCTCTGATACCACTTGTTGGTCCCTTGGAATCTGATATTTAATTTATCAAGTTAAACTTATCAAAATTCCATGGCAACGAAGTAAGTTTTTAACAAATATATATATGAAATATAAAGAACAAGTTTAAAACACACAAAAGTACTTTTTAACGCATATTACTTTATTAGAAACAAATAACGAATCTATGACACACCTTGCTAGCGGAATAGCAACGTGGTTGAATGACAATTGGGGTGTTATCTCCTTCGAACTTAAACTCTAACCAAAGTTAAGAGAGTAAGAAAACAAACTTGTTATGACCAAAACTGAAGCTTCAGCTTTCAGTGGTACGATTCAGTTTGTTTGAGAGATAAATGAACTCTTTAATATGTTTCACATTAATTGGAAGAGATAACATTTACTCTAGGAATTCATTTCCTTTTATAGGCAAAGGGATTAGGGTTTACAAGTTAACCTAGTACGCGTGTCACACATCTAATGGGTGGTTGAGATAACATTAAATGTTGACATGCTCTAAAGTACCAGGTACAGTCCTTTAAGGAAAAATGAATGTACTTCTCTACTGACTTTAGAAGCACCTTTTCCAAAGGAGATTGCTTTATTCCTTTTGACATAAAGAAATCTTTTTCCCGCCTTGTAAACCTTCTAGAAGTGAAACAACATGTTTCAGCTTCTGTTAAGGAGATAGACTACGTTCAGCTTGGAATTGTCAACCAAGCTAAACTGAAGCTCCAACCAAGGGCCTTCTTCAGCATCTGTACCACTGCATAAACTAAAGTGAAGATGCTTCCCAATCTTCTAAGGACCTGAAGAGCTGATGCTGAAGAAAACTTCAGCGACTCAAACTGAAGGACTTCAGCTTGAGTAACACTTAGGGGATTTTATGTTTAAATCTACTGAAAGATTGAAGGGGTCAGGAATTGAACCCAACACTTAGCTCATCTTGTTGTAATTAAAACTTCCACATAATGAACATGCATTCCTGTTTATCAAAACATTTTTCAATCGGTTTCTCTTTTCCTCCTTTAATGTGCAACTTTCGACATTCTTAGGGCATTCCAACAGATGGATTGTTAACATCAACTACAGGCGGCTTTACGACTCCAATAAGCTGCTCCAGATTATCAGCCTTGTTCTTTTTAAAGTCAATTTCATCATAGATTTTTGCACACAGAAAACAAGAAATAAAAAAAAGAAAACGAAAATATAAATAATCTTTTTCATGAAAAAAAGAAAAAAGAACATATGATATCACATATGATATATCTAATAAAATAGACTATGTGATGTCATATGTGATATCACATACGATAAATCCAACAAAATGTAATATCACATGTGATGTCACATATGATATATCAAACAAAATAACCTCAATTATAAACACATTAACCCAAGCTAAAATCATATATGATATATTTCATGTCAACTCAAAACTGCTTATTGCTAAATAATAAGTTAAAACCAGCTTAATTCAGCTTATATCAATAACTTAATTTAATCAAATGCTAAATAATAAGTTATTCAGTTCATATAACTACCTAATAATACAGCTTATTCACACTAACTCTCATCTAATTATAAGCTTATTCATATAACTTTCTTATCCTCTAATTCATAAGCTTATTCACATGAATCAGCTAAAAAGATAAAATAACCAGATGTGATGAAAATAAGCTAATAAGTTAGCTTATAATTCAACATAATAAAATCAAATCACAATAATTCATAAGCTTATTCATAAAACTTGATAATTCATCAGAATAAGCTAATAAGCCAGCTTATAATTTAGCAAAATAAATATATGTTAGCCTCACTTTTTAGTGAAGCTGGTGTCTTACACGTGAATTGGACTAGTCTTAGACACTGCGTATCACGCAGGGGTCATTTATGTAGACTAGGAATAGTTTGTTTATGTTTCTAGTATAAATACCCCTCATGGCTCTCCATGAGGGGTGTTGGTGAATCATTTGTATCTCTTTTCTCTTCTCTTAATAATACATCTTTTCATCCACCCTCTCTACTTTCTCTCACTAAAAACACTATTTCATATCTTGTGTTCTTTGATCATCCCCGACCCTCCGATAAGGTGGTTTTGTATCGTAACAATTGGTATCAAGAGCTAACCAGGTGTGTTTGTATTGTGTTTGTTTGTCTCGGGGGCTTTATCAGCTTATTATATTGGTTATAACAACATAAGTTTATTGAAATGGTTAAACATTGGTTATATTGGTAGATGCAAGATTCGATAGGATGAAAGATTCAATAGATGCTTTAACAAGAATGATGGCAGAAATGTGTTATGGGGATAAGACTAGAGAAGACTGTGGTAGGAGTGGACCATTATCAGCTTTACACTCCCATTGGCTAAGATGAGTTTTCCAAAGTTTTCTGGTGATGATGTAATGGTTGGTAATCATATGTTTAGCAATTTCTTCTTTGCCCTTAATCAGATAGTTGAAGCAAAGAAAGGAAAAATTGTTTTCGATTCATTTGCCATGATAAAGCTCTTTTGTGGATACAAATCAGTTCATTAAGAGTCAGGAGGGTATTCCTCCCCCCCCTAAAAAGTAGGGAAACTTTATAAACAAGCTGTGTTACGCTAGATTTGGTACTGTTAATGATATCCTATGTATGGGATGACAAACTGAAATATGAGACACCAGCTAGAGTTTATCAGATGCTTCTTGATGATTTGCTAAGAGGGTAAGAAATCAGTGAAGATCGGCTATTAGCTTGTTCATACTCATGGGGGGCTGCCACCTGAAATTGCTATGGGGGTTCAATTTTTAAGGAAGCCAAGAAAACTAGCATGATGCTTATAGTTTAACAAACATTGCAAGAAACTACACTTGGATGCTGTGAAGAAGAAGATAAGCCCTCAAGATCTTTTAACGAGCAATACAGGTTTTAACAATAGGGAAAATTATGAAGAAGTTAGTAAACCTGCAATTTAACCTAAACCAAACACCCCTGTTAATGCTCCTGTGAGGAAACACTTATCTCAAAGAGAGTACCAAGAAAAGAGAGCACAAAACTTGTGTTTCTTTTGTGACAAAAAGTATGTTCCAGGGCATAAGTGTGCAGGCCAGCTATTCTCTTTAGTCTTAGTACCTGATGATGAGGATTGTGTTGAGGACTGTTTGGAAGAAGAAAGTGTGGAAGTCAGCCAAGAAATGCCACAGATCTCTTTACAGGCCTTGAATGGGGTACAAAATTAAAGAACACTAAAGGTGAAGGGAACTATAGGGAAGCATACTATTCATATCTTGGTAGATTGTGGATCTACTCATAATTTTGTAGATGTTGCAGTGGCTAAGAAGTTAGGTTGTCCTATTAGAAGCATTTGCCCTTTGGCTATTACTGTGGGGGATGGTTATAATGTTGCTACAACCAGTGAATGCAAACAGTTCAAGTGGCAGTTGCAAGGAGTCACTTTTTGTTCTGATGTTATGCTTCTACCTTTAGTTTGTTGTGATATGATTTTGGGCATCCAGTGGTTATCTACATTGGGTGACATCAAATGTAATTTCAAAGAGTTAAGGATGGAATTTATGTAAAAATGTAAGAAAATGGTACTCAAAGGCACACCCAAATCCAACTTAGAATGGATGTCTGGCTTTAAGCAGAACAAGATAGAAAGACAAGGTTACCATTTTCTGTGTTTCTTTCTGTTGCACCAAAAGTATGTTCCAGGGCATAAGTGTGCATGCCAACTATTCTCTTGTAGTCTACTTACGTACCATGTGACGAGGATTTGTGTTGAGGACTGTTTGAAGTGAAAGTTGTGGAAAGTCAGCCAGAAATGCCACAGATCTTCGTTTACAGGCCATGAATGGGTACAAAAATATATAGAATCACTCAAGGGGTGTAGGGAACTGTAGCGGAAGCATAATATTCATATATCTGGTGGATTGTGGATCTACTCATAATTTTGTAGATGTTGCTGTAGGCTAAGAAGTTGAGGTTGACCCCCACCCAAACTCTCATCGCAGAGTTAGCCATTGTGGTATATCTTTGGAGATTTTTGCAGAATTAAGCCCTTGCAAGATTTTTCTGATATCCTTCATTTCTTCATTAAATTGTTTGGGAATTGGCATTTTTTAGTTCCTTAAACCTTTCTTTTTCTTCACTGTGTGGCCTTGGGTTTTTGACTTTGGCCTTTCCCACGCTTTTCCTATACGTTCCGTCGGTTTTATACGTTTTGGCTTCGTTTTTCGTCCTATTTCTTAGATATCGTTAATGCACAACCAACAATTAGCAAAACAAGCATATATTGGCATTTTAAGTCCTGTTTTTTTTGGTTATTTTAACTTGTTTTTAAATCTAATGGTAAAAGGTGTGTGTAATTAAACAATTACACCTTGGTTCATTTCCTTGGACCACATTTAAAATCTTCAACTCGGCTATCATCTACCTTCCCTAGGTGTCTCTACCTTCCACATATTACCAACCCGTTCACCCCGTTCCCCCTCCTAATGATCGACGCAGGTCGGCAGCACTTGGGTCCTCATCCTTGACGCCATTATCTATCGAGAGAGAAACAGGGCAATATTATGTACAGTGGGACAGACTCGCATTGATATATAGATATTATTAAAAATACCGGTAACACAGTAAACAATCCCTACAGTGTCAACATCGTTTTGTATAATGTGAACAACATTAATAAAATATGAGTGAGTGTGAGTATGCTCTCTAATTACGTTGGCCACCATACTTATCATTCGCCACCTTGTCCTAGTTTACGCGTCAATTTTTGAGCTCACACATTTGAAATGATTGACTTAACTAAGCACTAAATCCGTTTATCTGACGAACACACAATAAGCACACAAAAGCTCTTTTATATTGTTGCGCATAGAGCCTATTAACACAAACTAGTCGTACGGATCTAGGTTATTGTCTATAGGCCATCCACTTAGTTCTCTTATAACCTTGGCTCTTCTGCTACCAATCTGGCGCACCTCGACAATGGTGGAAGACTAGGGAATGCTAACATAATGATCAATCTTATCACAAAGATAAAAAATAGAGAATACTTCATTGCATAAACTTCTATGTGCTATGAAGACATCAACTTGATACATAAACTCAAGTGGATGTCCATAAATCGCACATAAAATCTATAAATCTCTACAATTATTCAAAAGCCCATTACAGGCGGACTATATCCAAACTTATCCAAATACATCAAAACTAGGATTAAATCGATCAAGCAAGCATGACTTCAACGAAATTTCCAACGGGTTACTTCTAAGGTCTGCTATCAAATCACCAAATGTCTCTTCTTTACGTCACCTGAAACAATGATACTCGAAATCGTCAACACTAATAGCCTGACACCCTCTGAGAATTGTATAATGTTGGGGAGCGTCGTTAGGTTTGACCAGGAAAAGCCCAATAAAGTTTAGTTTGTTTTATTGTGCCAATGATATGTTCAACAGTGGACAATAGGTATAAGACACGGCGAATATTGATAAACAATCCAGGCATAACAGTAGGCACATCCCGCTACGTAATATTCAACCCATCCTATAATAAACCGGAGTCGCTAATACCAAATCACTAACACACTAAAGGGCCCATAACACTAATAGCTGTGAGCCTATGTATTAGGGCAATCCCACGAACCTTGCTCCTGTGCCAACTACTAGTACATGCAGAGTTTACACACAGAACCTTGCATGCCAAACACAGCACATGCAAGTACCACACAGAACCTTACCATGCCAAACACAGTACATGCAAGTAAATCAACACATAATATTCACATACCAGTCCTAAGCACATATCTTGTCCCAAAAATAAAACCACATTTCACACAGATCAATTCAAAACACATTTGAGTATCATTTTTCCCCAAAGGAAAAACCAGTAAAAAATGGGGCTACGAGAACTCACCTCAAGCAAGTCTTTAGCAACCTAATCTCAATCACACAAGCAAATGCAACGACGCCCGCACACGACCTAGTCCAGTTAATGTCCCAATTTAATCATCTAATTCCAAAACAATCTTCACGTTTGATGCATAGTATTTTAGACGTGTTGTACAATTACCCAAAATAGTTTAGTGGTGTGATGGTTGACGACTTAACTCCACAATCATATCAATCTCATTCCCTGATAATACATACTTATACTATTTAGAGAAAATAGATAAGTAATATAAATAAATATTTATTTTATAAATATATTTTGACAAGTCCATTCGGTAACCCTTAGACACTTCAAAATAATCATTATACAGTTGAAAATGAAACGTTTACTCATAATAAACACATTAGAGAAGTTTCGAGAAAAATTATATTTTTCGCCTTTTAGTGAATTTATTAAATAAATAAAATAAAATAATTAAATATTATTTTATTATTTAAAATCAAAAAT
>BQNB010120178.1:8519-20678 GCA_026074375.1 Tanacetum coccineum
GGAAGCCCTTATATACAGATAGGTCCATTGGGTGCATGTGTTTGTGTATGCCATGTCAGTGTGAATTAGTCCATCATGATAATTCAGGTCGGGTTCGGGTTCATGGTCCAACTTGTCGCGAAAAATATCGTGTCATAACCATTTTTGACACAGTTTAATTCGAATTAGGGTTTGTGTCACTTATAGTCACTACAACAAAAGCCCCTTTCCCCAGCGCGTTTTTCCCCAACGACTTATGTCACTGGGGAAAAGTCACTAAACGACAAAAATACTCCGACGTGGCACTTTTTCTCGTTGAATTTTTAGTCAAATGTGTCGCTGGGGAAAATTTTCATGAAATTTGATAAAAAAATTCGGCGAAAATCTAAGCGGGAAATCATCCCGCCAGTATTTCCCCAGCGACATGTCGCTGGGGATACTTTTGTACATTGCTTAGTTTGCTGTAGTGCGGTAATACTCGATAATTCGTTGTATCGTTTGAGATGTACAACTTTTCAGCATGTCGCTGGGAAATGTAACTGGCTTATTTATTTGGCTTGGGCCGTTTATAAGTTAACATGTTTTCGGGTTTGGGCTTATTTTCCCCCAGCGACATGTCGCTGGGGATGTTCTTTTGACTTTTAAGCAAACAACGTTTTTTTGGCTATTTTCGGTTCAATATTCCACATACTAACTAAATTTACTTCAAAGTTAACTGAATTTTACTCCTAAGTACCCACTATATGTTAATCATTAATACACGGATGACCAAATCGATTTATCGTTCTTATTAAAAAAAAAAAACCAATTCAACATTACATTAGAAATCGATAAACCACTCAAACATTAATCGCCATAACTCATACATTCCAAATGCTAGATTGATTTATCTTAATGAAAAACTAATCCATATTAAGGTTTCCCCATCCATTATAGATCTCGTGAAGTATTGCAGATGGACTCAAGTGTGTTGTTTGGGATGCCTTTTATCTTAATTGTACCTCTATAGTATCCTTATCTTGCCTCTAGTGTCTTTATCTTTGAGCAAGAATTACAATTTGAGCACTTGCTTTCTCGAGATTCTGTGCAGATCTGGAAGATCCCGGAGAGAAACTTGGACGTGTTGAAGTTCCCGGAGAATAACTTGGAGGTGTTGACGATCGAGGAAAAGAACTTGGAGGTATTGTTTGACGATACTGAGGAGAATCCTTCCAATTAAAAGTAGCGGCTTCTCTCTATCTAACGTTCCTGGCTGTTACGTAGTAAGAAAATCATAAGAAAAAAGTCATTTTGAAAACCTACTAATGTTGAAACTATAATGTTGTACTCTTAAACTCATTTTATTTGAACCTTTTTAGGGGGGGGTGAGGAGGAGAAAAAAAATAGATACCTGAAAATGAAGTAAACAGTCCATTTCTAACCTTGTATCTCAAGCTCATGAGGACAAATTTTTTGAAACCCAACGTCCATTTCTTCTTGGAATTTGATGTAGACATATTGTTGTAGTTATAATTAGAGAAGCCCAAACGTCCCATTTTCTTTTTGAATACCAAAAGCATTTTAGAGAAGCCCATATTATTGTTGTTATATTTCTGATAATTGATCAGAAAAAAAATGTAGTTGTACATCCATACTTTCATGAAACAATATCTCAAAAGTGGCCTTTTATGAAGTGGCCTTTTTATTAAATGTATGAGTTAGGGTTCCAAATTATAGGTTCACCGTACGAGTTTACGGTTCAAAATAGTTAGGTATCAATGTATGAGTTTGGGTTCAACATTTTAGGTTAATGTTATGAGTTAGGGTTTCCAACATTATAGGTTCTATGTTTGAGTTAGGGTTAACTCATCGTGAGTATAATATTGAAGTGGATCCTAGTGATCATGTTCGACTCTGTTATGATTCGTAACATACCCAATGGTATGCATCCACATTTGTTGTCAACATGACATAGACCAGTCTCTTGGTGGGTTCGAACCACACAGGCAAATTACTCTTTCGTGGGCTACATAATCTTCAAATGGCGCGCGGTTATTTTTGGCTTCTGGAGGAGGAAGTTATTACATATTGTTTTTAAGAAATTTGTTCAATAAAGAAATCCGCTTGAAAATCTAATGTATAACGAATATCATAAGACGGGCTTTGAAATATGGAAATATGCGTGTTTGATTCTAATCTATAACTAGTATACGTTGAACTTTAATGTGTAACCTAGCTCATACAATTGAACCTCTATTGTAAACCCTACCTTATTACGTTGAACCTCTAATGTGTATCCCTAGCTCATACTTTGAACCTCTATGTGTATCCCTTACCTTTTTGTCTACGATCTTCAGAACCGAAGTCGAAACATGTCACTAGGGATCAACTTCAATAATATCTCACGATGAGTTGAAACCTAACTCTACATTAGAACCTTTAATGTGTAACCCTAACTAATTACATTGAACCCTATAATTGTTGAACCATAAATTCATACATTGAACTCCAATGTTGAACCGTTACTCGTTTACGATGAACTACAATACGTACCATATCTAAATACACTCATGTGGTTTTCAATATCGATTTGAAAATGTACAAACAACTCATAAATTGACCCTCTCATGGTGTAAATCCCTGTACATAACATGAACCTTTAATGTGTAACCCTAACCTCATCATTGAACACTAATGGTTGTAACCCTAACTCTTTCATTGAACCTATATTGTGTAACCCTAGCCTCATTCACTTTGCACTCTAAATGTGTAACCCTCCTTATGTTACGAAAATCATAACCGAAGTCGGAAACTATGTTCACTAAGGATCCTACTTCTAAATATTATCTCACGATGATGTTTGATCCCTAACTATTAACATTGACCTTAGTGTAACCATAACTAGTACGGTGACTATGAGAAAACCAAACACCGACTGAACGAATGACTAGATCGTAATGAAACGGAGATCCATATCATTATTATAAAAACTAATACTAAAAAAAATTAGTTATCATTTATTAGTATAAATAATTATAAAAAAACTTATTTAGTATTTATATTTATAAATGATACAATTTTACATAATTTTTAAAAAATAAAATATGGAAAACACTTTCCCCAGCGACTTGTGCTTGGGAAAATATTTCAATTGATGGGAGAGTTTTTTCGTTTAGCCCTCCATAATTTTTCAATAACGCGCCATTTTCGCAAAACGACAAAATGAAAAGTTTCCCCAGCGACATGTCGCTGGGGAAAGTTTTTCTTACTAAAAATTAATTTAAGCGTTGACAAAGTCAAAGTTAGTAATCGTTTCCCCAGCGACATGTCGCTGGGGATTGTCGCTGGGGAAAAAACCTTATCATAAACAGGTCTGCTTTCTCAAGAAGACCAAAATCGATTAAAACACAAATATAACATCTCTTTCAGATTTTATCGTCAAAAAATCCAAAACCACACACCACTTCATAGCTCCATCTCAAACCAAAACAACATCCACTCATCGCCACCATCACCACTCATCGGGCATAAACAACTCGGTAATAACCCACCACACACGAGCACCTCCTCCTCTAAAAGTTTAATTCTTTTTCTCTTAATCCTCTAAAATGATAATTCTTGGTATTTGTGGAGTAGCGTGACGACTACGTGGATTTTTCTTGGTATTGGGTGGCAATTAGCGGGTTTTTGGCGGGGCAGCGAGGTTTTTGGCGGGGCAGTTGGCGGATTTTGGCGGGGCAGCGGGGTTTTTGGCAGGGCAGCGGGTTTAATAAGGTGTGCTTTTTTTTTATCCTTTAGGTATCCCCAGCGACATGTCGTTGGGGATTGTAAAAACTTATTAATTTTTGTTTAACCATAATTTTTGTTGGCGGGGCAGCGGGTTTAATAACGTTGGGGATTGTAAAAACTTTTTTTATCCTTTATGATTGTTTTAGGATTTTAGAGATTAAATTCGGAAAATCCCCGTCTGAATTTGATCATCCTATAGAAAACCCGTCCGAAATTAATTTATTAGAAATTAATTTCGGAAAGTCCCCAGTTTTGGGACTGCTTTTTTAATGTTTTGTCTCATTTAGGATATGAATGCGTATAATTGGTTTACTATTTGAGATGATTTCGACAGTGTTTCTCCTTTACTCCTACGAATATGTCTTTAAATCAATATTTGGGGAGTTGAGGGGAAATGCTGCCAAAATGTTACACAATTGGAAATCGGTTTTATACGTATTTCATATATGAGACGATATTAAAGAGTGGGTTAGGATGGCTTCATAGTGCTCTTAAGTTGAACAAAACATTATAGGATTGCTATTCTAGTTGCCTTCATGTATAACTAAATGTTGGATAAAAGAAGGCTCTGGTTTCGACTGATAAGAGTTGGTTAGAAAAACCGCGTGGTTCCCGAGAATTTTATGACGGTGTCCAAAAATTCGTCGCTCATTGCACGCCGTTAGTGATTAGTGCGGGGATATTTGATGTCACATGCATAAGATGTCGAAATATATTATTCAACCCATCGAAAGGTTTGGAGTAATCATATTACCAATAAAGGGTGGACCCACTTTATACGTATGGGACAAGCACGGTGAACCGGCTCTACCTCCACCGCCTCAAGCTACACCTACGCCACCGCCTCTCATGAGTGACATGACAGCGTTACTCCGATGGATCTTAGCTTATTATTTCCTTCCGAATATTGAAACAATGAACCAACACAAGGATGATATTGGTGAGACAAGTAACGAACTGAACTCAAGCTACAGTAACGAGTTGAGGAGTTATATTCCAGTGCCAACGAGGCGCTTTTACCCCGGTTTGTGACCATATGACCGATTAGACTTTATGGCCAAGTGTCCTATTTTAGGTTTAAGGTTAATTGACGGATTATATATTCAATGAAATGTTAGAGTGGTTACATATGCAAATACACGAAGTAAAGGATACAAGTTCCCACCGATATTACTGTGCCTAAAAAAAGAAATTTTTAAAACGATCGGGTTAGGGTACTAGTCGATACATGCTTGTGAACACGATTGTTACTTTTTTGGGGAGAAGTTAACAAAAGATTTGCAATTCTGTCGGTGTGTAATACGAGTGATGGAAAGACGTGACACACCTGGGGAAAGAAGAATCCTAGGAAGTGTTGCGTTACTTTTCGCTTATTTCCTAGATTACAACGTTTGTACAAGTCTAGACACACTGCAAAGAAATGATTTGGCTATGCTACTGGAATGGGTAAGAGTCCCGGTAAGATGCAACACCAGGTTGCCTGATGGAGATTGGAAGACATTTGACATGATGTATCCAGGTTGTGCGAAAGAACCAAAGAAATGTCGACTAGGGTTTGTGTGTGATGGTTTCAATCCGTTTCGGCAACCTTAGTCAGATGTACAGCATGGTGGCGGTTGATATGACAACATACAATCTGCTCCGTGGATCTGTATGAAAGAAAGTAATTTATATGATGCGTTGTTAATCTGGCCCTAAACCCGGGCAAAGACATTGGATGTTTACTTGAGGGGGGTTGGGGGGGACCTTTGATTGAGGCCTGCGGTTTATGGGACAAAGAAAAGGTGTTGAGACTACAGGACATTGTTTCAGGACTAAATTCAATTTGAGAACGTTGGTTTTATGTACCATAAACGATTTTCCTGCTCGAATTAGTTTGTCTTGGGTGGAGTGGGCAGGTTACAAGGCATGCCCTAATTTAATGAAGAAACTCCTCATTGGCATGAAAAAAAATCACAAAATAGCTTATGTTGGCCAAAGAAGATTCTTAAGGAAGCCCCATAATGGAGGTGTTCATGTGAATTTCAATGGCGATACTGATCACAATGGATCCTCCTAAAGATTTCCTAGGGATGTTAATCCTGGCTCAGCACTTGCTAGATTGCTAACGCGTGTGTCGGGTAACATCGAACATGGGGGTGTGAATGAATAAAACGCAATGTTTGAAGTCGAGCTTAACTGGACTAAAGGTCTATTTTTTACGGGCTTGGTATTTGGTCTTTTATTTCACTTAAGAAAGACACAATTTAGACATCATGTCCTATCCTAAAAAATGTGTTGGATGGCATCTTGAACCACTTTGTTAATGAAAAAGTGGACAACATCAAAAGACCACCGCCAAGGCAAGACTAGACCTTGTAAAAGGTTGGGCATTCGAAGTCCTTTGTGGGTAACCCAAAAACCACAAGGGGAAGATCGTGAAGCCACCAGGCTGGTCATTTCCTTTTCACACCAGAGAAACGGAAAAAGTTTTTTTGTCAGTACATCAAAGGAGTTAAACACCAGATGGGTTGGATTCATGCTTCAAGCACAAAGTGACCGATAATGATTACAAATTAACGGGCCTGAAGTCTCATGTACTATCATAATAATGATGCAACGTTTACCTTCCTTATGGACTCAAAATTACTTGCCCGATTAATATTGCAAAAACCAATAAATTGAGCTATCTTCCTTGTTTAAGCACTCTGCTCTGCAACTTTGATGGAGGATGCATGTTGAAAGTTCTGTCAAGGTGGTTTGAAATTCTATGCGAACTTGAGCGCATATATCCTCCTGCTTTCTTTGACATTTATGATTCTCTTGCCCCATCCATTTAGCTCTAGAGGCTTCTTGAAGGCGGGCCTATTCACCCTGGTGGATGTTACATTTGAAAAGGATTCATGAAGAACGCGAAAAGGTTATGTAAGAAATAAAGTAACCCGGAAGGTTCGATCGCCGGTGAGGGTTATGTTTTGCAGAAGGAAGCATTGACTTTAAGGTTCTATTATTTTTGGGGATGCTACCACTCGAAATTTAATCGTTTCTCGAATGAATGTGGGACCCCCTCCCCCATGTGTCAGTTTTAGCGTTTCCGTCGGGTATTGCAATCGATTGGTTTACGGTTCTGTTTTCCTCCTTTTGATGCAAAGAGTTCATTAAAGCGAGATGGTATGTACATAAACGGTCCTGAATCGGACACGTACCGGGCCAGTTACAGAGGTACTCGTTTTTTAATTTTTTTAATTCTTTTTCTTTTACTTATTCATTTTGACGACTTATTTAATACCATGAACGTTTTTCAGGTTTATTTTCCGATAAAAACATGCTTGAAGAATCTCTCCAGCTGGTTTTGCGACGATGGTAACTTAGACTTATTTTGTGTACTTAAGTGTAAAAATACAATATTCATATTTTTTTGTTCTCTATTATTCTTTCTTTCTTCAATAGATCTGTGAAAGTCACGCAAAACAATCTCCAAGACCCAAGAGTTCAGCACAACCAGCGAGTTATTCGCTTTGGAAAATGGCACCTCAAGGACTCCAAATGTCAGTAAAACGCTTGCGTAGTTGATGTGTGTGGTATGTCGGCAGTGCCGCGATGAACGTCCAACAAAAACTCAAAACAACGGGCATTTGTGCGGTCTGGAGCCCTGGCGGGGATAATGTCTTTATGGTCAGTTCAAGGCAATCTCGAGTTTATATATTTGTCGTTCCAAGTTGCGTTGTCAGATTAGTGTTCGACACTCGCAACCAAATGGTATAGTCAAGAAACTTACCTTTGAAACGGAAAAGACACAAATCATCGGCTCTGGTGCTGAGTGGTTGGAAAATGATCAAGACATTTGCAACACAAGTTAAACAAGTTTCTACCTTGAAGATCGACCAAACCCAACGTGAAGGTTGTTCGAAAATGTTATCATAAAAGTTTTTCATCAAGGGTGTCATCGTGTTAAGAGAAACAAACATGTTTATACATTTGGAACACTCATCTGATCTCTCACCTTCTACTATGTGGAATAGGAATGACTTGCGTTATTGTCTCCTTTATATAGATTTGCATATAGATGGTGAATCAACGGAGGTTGACGCACCGCCAGGTATCATTGATGTTCCTGGCGAAGACGATGATATTAGCGATGATAAAGACCCCCTTCCTCATGATTTAGCAGATTCTAATGTTGAAGACCTCATCAATGATGATGATGGTGTTTTGAGAAAGTTTATTCTAGTGAAGTAGAAGATTTAACATTGTGTAGTAATTGCAAAATACACTTATATATTTGAATGAATAAATGAAATGAATGAAATTGTTGTGGATTGTTTAAATGTGTAAATTTATTTGGATATTTGGATTTGTGCATGCTTGTATTATTTTGTTCATGAATTTCTACATGTTATGCTATGTTACTTGTACAGGGGCTGAATGTTGACACGTGCACATGGAGGGGACGGTGGTGGTGAGGATTCTCTTAACGTACCTCCTCTACATCATTCGGTTTGCGCGGGTTGCTTCATCAACCGAGGTAAGAATTTCTGGATTTATTGTAATAAAGGCATAAATTTCGTACATATATGGAAATTTGCTTGCTTGAACTTTTAAGACTTTATCACTACTTGATTTTGCAGGAATAAGAAACGAATCCCCACGAAGCGGAACAGTGATGTGTGAAAAAAAAAAAAAAAAGAAAAAAAAAAAAAAAGAAAAAGAATA
The DNA here is from genome assembly GCA_026074375.1 of Tanacetum coccineum. Lineage (NCBI taxonomy): Eukaryota > Viridiplantae > Streptophyta > Magnoliopsida > Asterales > Asteraceae > Tanacetum > Tanacetum coccineum. Next base: position 16,959 of record BQNB010120178.1, read on the forward strand.
AAAAAGCGAAAGCCCAATTTGGTGGGCAGCGGTAAAAGCTGGCTGGACGACGAGATAGATTAGGGGAACCAAAGTATTTAAGGATGCGGTGGCGCTAATAAAGGCGGACCCATCGAGATCGGTTCGAATAAGGAAGACTGCTGATAACCGGTTGTCCACCGGCCCCTACTAGGATCAGTGGTGGAAAAAACTACTTCGGGGGGAGATGTTTAGGAGTATACCTTTGTATTTTACTACCTTACTGGCAGCGATGGTCCCGCGGGGGACAAGGCGAGGCTGTATGGCACTTTTAGGGTCAGTTATTTTTATGTTTATTTAAGTATCGTGTTCATTTATTTAATTGTGTCTATTTATCTAAATTTCGTTTATTTATGTACTATCATAAAATAAATAAACAAATTTTAAATTAAATATCATAAATTATATTTCTAACTCTGTTTTCAATGTGTGGGTATATGATTGCAGTCTCACGTATAACGTTTAGCCGCATAATGAGATTCCGAGCGATGGACTAGAATCGAGGGATACATTCCAGGCTCAGTTTGGAAAATTCATTATAACACCAACAAGGCAACCTTGATGAGGGGTGAAGCTTTGGATCAGAGGACCCGAGACTTGGAGCTTTTCGATTTGGATCGGATCAGGTCGGGGCAAAACCCGATTGAGTACCGGATGATGATGGGGGGAGAAATACATTCAATCTTCTGGATTGACATGCCAACGGCCCAACGAAGCGAAACAAATAGGCTGAATCGGTCCAAGAGCACAGTGGTATCACGCCATGGATCTCGGTCGATCCCTCTCACTCGACATCTGATGGTAACTATATTTTTATTATTTATTGATTTACAGACATATTATATATCTGATTACTCATTTTGGTGTGGTTACGATTTGTAGTTTTTAATTAGATTGCTCTTATATGCGTGTGTCTATGTACAGTAAATGGACCGTCGGCAACCGAAGAGGAAACCTTCAGAGATCGACACGTTCTATGTACTGCACACGTTAACGGTTGATATTCAAGATCCTGAGGCTCTCCGGATGTATGTAAGTAATTCTTTCAAACATACTTTAATGATACTCATCGATTAATAATGTAGCATCCCGACTATTATTTACTATCTTGTGTTATTGTCACTACATAGGTTAGGTTTGAGGGAGCGCAGAGGCGACGAGGGTGTTTGGTGGAGCACACCACTGCAGAAATAATCGTGATGGTCCGAGGGCGGAAAGCTTCGCAAGGCCCACATTCCTGGCTGTGGGTCCGGTAATGCCAGCGATTACTGTCCGCCTAGGCCTGAGCTATACCGCCCCGTTGACAGAGAAGCTGGATGATCGATTTCATGATGAGTTGTGATGAGGAGCGACAACATGTTTGCGGATGCTTAAGCTTGGGTATGATTCAGGTGGAGAGCTGGGAGTGGCGGGAGTCTGCTTTTAGCGCGTTGATGGTGAGGGCGTGAGAGGATGGTGATGATACGGGGGTGAGGGATGGTGGCTTGATGACACGAGTTAGTCGTGTTAATATGTTCCATTAGTATGGTACATTATTTCTTGATGTATATCTCTGTGGACTATTGACTTGTTTCCCTAGTATGCTACATTTTTTAATCGCTTGTTTCCTAAATAATCATGTGCACCATCATTCGGCTTTTGGCCGATTTCCTATATTAGATTTTGGTTTTGGACAAGTTGTGGTGTATTTTGTATTGCTGAGATTCGTTCCGTATCTTTGTATTTGTGTTTTGTACAAGTTGTGGTGAGTGTATACTGTGTTTTGGTAAAAATTGGAATGCTGCTGTGCATATAAAAAAAAAATTGCAGTCTTTTTCCCAGCGACATGTCGCTGGAGAATAATTCGTAAAAGGACAAAAACTCTCGGAGTTGAAAAGCGTTGAAAGTCATACTCAATCGGGTATTTTCCCCAGCGACATGTCGCTGGGGAAAATGTGCAATTATACTAGATTTTATAATACTTTAAAAATATTTGTTTTAATAAGATAGTATTCCCCAGCGACATGTGCTGGATCTACATGCCACCGTGGCACCAAATTCTATTTGACCAAAACATACGTGGGGCCACTTTTCGCTGGGGATTGTCGGCTGGGGGAACGTATTGCCATCGAGCTTACCCCATCAACTTTTCCCCAGCGACATTTCGCTGGGGATAGATTTCCCCAGCGACATGTCGCTGGCGAAAGGGTCGGAATGTTGCTGGGGAAAGCATCGAATGTTGTAGTGAGTTAACTACTTTTAAAAGTATAGTTGTTACAATATGTATTCAAGTCTTTTACAGGCATACTTATTCAAGTTGCAAATACAAAATAAATGGTGTGTATTTGATACAAATTAATCTTATGATACTTATAAATCTAATTGTAGGGACTTGTCGTTCTAAAAATGTCCCTGAATGGGTTTTCCATGACGCATAATCAGCTCATTGTGCATATGGAATTTAATTTGAAAGTACAAGCTATTTATGTTATAGTCTTTAAAACTAAAATAGGTACAATTATTGTAATATTTGATTTGACGCATTTCATAGTTTAATTTTGAAGCTGTCAACTCATATGCAAAATAATTTTGTTTCCTCTCGTGTTATCAAAATTATTTAAAATATAAAGAGTTATAGTAGTAAATTACATTAACAGATTATGAAATAGTGTAAAATATCAAATTATGTACGAAGTGACTTTGTCTTTTTTTTAACGGCTGAAATATAATTAAAAAAAAGCTATTAGCAAGACATTAGAAGCAAATAGTATATATACAATCTAAAAATAAACAAAGCTACACTATCTAGATTCCTCCCACGGCTTTAACAGTGAGGACTGCAAAAGAGTTGAAAAAACTCTTGCTAATTACAGAGAACCGAGACAAGAGAAAAATTCTTACCCACGGAGGCCGAGCCACAAGTTTTCACTCCGGAGTGATTTTGATACATACCCAAACAAGCCCCAAGGAAAAGAAAGAGTAAATTACAAAATAATGTAAGTAGAGTGTTTCCTCCAAATATCCAGTTGAGGTTAGAGATCAATCGAGAAGAATACCAATTCAAAGAAAGTTGAACCGATGCAAATTCGGTTGGTTATTCGTTGCATTTTGGTTGCAAATTTGCAACAAAAATATACCATTGCAAACTTTTCGTTGCATTAGCCTGTTTGTGTGGTAGTGTCTAAAATATCCTTCAACCGCTTAGAAAAACGAGAGTTATTTAACCAAAGAAGCCAATCATTATAAAAGGCTAAATCAATTACCTCAAGCTCCAACCAACGCATAATTTTCCTCCACAATTAAAGAGCCATAAGGCACGCAAAGAAGATATGAGAAACAGATTCCACTGAGTTGTCCCAAAGAGAACACATAATTAAAGAAATATCTAAATATCTAATTGAAAGATTCAACCGGGTAGACAATTTATCCAAACAGACTCTTCAAGCAAGCACGTTAATCTTGATGGGCATGACATTAACCCACCGAGTAACGACATCCTCCTTTGGCAAAAGAGAATCATCAATAAGACTTTGAACATATTTAACTGAAAATCCTCCCCAACCTTTTAAAGACCAAACCCAACGATCATGAATGTTTGGCAAAATTAAGTCACCAATACGGGATTGAAAAAGACACTGTTGCTCTTCCTCAACCCCTCCTCTTGGAGCACGACAAAAAGACCGAACCAAGGAATTATGATTAAATTTTTTTTCAGCAACACTT
>BQNB010120179.1:0-18865 GCA_026074375.1 Tanacetum coccineum
CCGACCAAAAACCCGAGATTAAGCCTTATAGGACCGGACCGGACCGAGGACCGAACCGGACCGGACCGACCCGGACCAGACCGTACCATTTCGGTCCGGTCCACGGTCCGGCTTTTTAGACTATTTCGGTCTCGGTCCGGTCCGGTCCTAGCCGGTCCGGTCCGGTTTTGGACCGTTGCTCACCCCTACATATAAGGTAGGCTAAGGTGATTTGGGTGTAACAATTAGCTCAAGGGTTAACAATGCTCTTCATTAATAGTCCGGCTTAACCAGAAAATTAAAAAAAGCGTGAAAAGGAAAGGCTCAGAGGGTTTCAATAGGGGAGTCTTGCAGTAAAAATGAGTGCGAAGCACGGGTGTGGGATAGTTATATGATCGATGTGACCATCATAACAAATACATGTTTAAACATGGGTTAATCCTAGTGCCTCTTATCTAGAAAATCTTAATACTCACTATGCGGTCTCGGGATGCATCACAAAAACAAGTTCTAGAATTTAATATACTATCGGTACACACATATAATTTAATACTGATATCAGTGTTCCATAAAAGGCGACAAAGACCATACGTACACATCTGTAATGACGGAATAGACACATATGACTGCATTCGAACATTAACTCGAACAAGCTAAAGGTATCAATTATCTTGGGTATCAAAAATGGATACCCGAATTCCTAAAGATCTAAAGGCGAACCTCATATTTTTGGGGTGGAATTTTGAGGGTTTTTGTGCTAGTCATATAAATTACTATCCATGAGACGCTATTCATACTTAGTTTTCGTCGGTATGTGTCATAAAAAATTTAAATTTTGGTTAAAATTACCTTCTATGCTATGTTTCGATATATTACCCATCATTTTAAGGACAAAGCAAATATCAATTTAATGAATAGTTTCTAAGGCTTATTTCCCCCTATACTTAAGTTGAACATTGTCCCCAATGTTCTTTAGAAGTACCCGTTTAAACGAATAAAGGGAAAAAAAACAAGTAAAAGAAACTAGTACTCCTCTGGTTTGCTCAATAATGGAGAAGAAACATGTAATAACTAGTTTAATCGTCCTCTTAGAATCTTCTAATGAAACTTCCTAAGAACTTCCAAGCTTCTTCTCATCAAATATAGCATGTAATCAAAGACAAAGACAACTATACCAAGCATAAAATCGACGGGATAAATATATATAGAATGAGCTTTTAGGGTTTGACTCTACGAAGCAGTAAAGATAGGATAAAGTGATGATGTAATCATAGGTTTCTGCAGGTTTACAAGAAAATTACTAATTTTAGATATTGCACAATTTATTTTTCGAAAATAATTGAAAATTTTCAAATTTTTACATGGCTGGGGGCGTGACGCCGTCAGGATTAATCCTGACACCGTCTCCAGCCACTATAAAGATATTTTTCTTTGTTTTTCTAGAAAAATTTCCTGCACGCAATTTTTGTTAATTATATCCTGTGTAAAACACTGTAATAAACATAGGAATAATCATTACAATCATATGACTCGAAACTGAATCAAATTAATCTAAACAATTTATTTAATATGTCTGAATTGGTTCTTATAAATCGGTTATTTTCCCCTACACTTATTTAATGTAAAACACCTTTGATTTTCAATAAGACGAAGTTAAAAACAAAGCAAAGCATGATTACAAAATTGATTCAAACATAAAAGAATAAACGAGAAGAATTAAAATACAAGACACTCCTAAATGCGGGAAAATAAACATTGGGTTGCCTCCCAAGAAGCGCCTTTCTTTATTTACGAGTCTTGTAGCTAGACTCGAAGTCACACGTCCTTACATGACTTCTCCTTCATCATTCATTTCACTTTCAACTTTGACGAGAGCAGGATGCTTATCTTTGAAGGTTTTGCTCCTCCATTGGTCAAACTCCATCTCCTTTTCTTAGTTAAGTTTTATCCTTCCCTCCCATTTTAAGACTAGCCTATTCACGGTCATGGTAGGGGCTATAGGCTCTATATCATTCTTAATTCCTTTCTCGATCTTATAGAGGGATTCAAGTATCCTATGGAAACTCATCTTAATCTTTCTAGATCTCAAAGTTACGGTTCCTTTATCAAACTTATTCACGGCTTTAGCGGTAGTCAAGAATGGTGTTCCTAAGATGAAGGGTCTCTTTTTATCTTCTTTTATATCTAGGATTATAAAGTCAACAGGGTACACATAACGAGCAACATCAACTAATACGTCTTCTGCTATTCCTAAAGGGTAGATATACAAATGGCTAGCTAGGGAAAGTCTAATGTAAGTCTCAACAGGCCTTACGTCGGTTAGTTTCTTGTAGGTGGAGAGAGGCATGACATTTACGTCGGATCCTTAGTCTATTAGGGCATTCATGTATTTCAACCCTCCTATGTTATAGCGTATTTCAAAATTTCCTCCAATGTCCTCCTTCTTTGTTATCTTTTTCTTAAGGATTGCTTCATAAACAGGCCCCCTATGTAACAACTTATAGGTCTTCTATTTCATTTTTCCTACTCGGAATCCTGACAGGGAGTCAGTGAACCTATGATTATCAACAAGTTCCTCGATTAGTTTTTCGTTGATTTTGTGCTTCAAGTAATACCCTACAGGCTAAGAGCTGGGTGCCTCCACTACCTCTTCTTCCTCAGCTTGTGTGAGTTCCTTCTCAGCACTTTTGATTGGTTCGTTTTTGGTCCCATTTTTAGCTTCGTTCTCCTTCTCTGCTTCCTTTAACGGCACCTCCGCATCCGATCCGTTAGTTTGTTCAATGCTATCGTCGGTCATTGCGTTATCGTCGTCACTCTTTTCTTCCTCTCCTATAATAAGAGAGATAGAATTTACATTTTTGGTGACGGGGTGTTTAGCCTTTTCTCTCATCAATACTTTTTCAAGAGCCCTACTGGTCATGAGTTCCTTAAGAAGCCCGAACATCTCTGTCATCCTATCATAGATATCCTCTCGTTGTTTGAAAATGGCATTCTCAAACCTCTCCATCCTTTCGGTGTGTGTCGCTATGTAGTCTCGTACTCGAGCCTCGAAAGTGGTTCCTAATGCCTGGGGCTGGGGGTTTGGACTCTGGACTGGTACGTTTACGAAAGGTGAAGGGGTTCTGCTTTGGTGGCTCATTCAGGTTTCGTGGGTGAGGGTCTGAGTAAACTACTTTAGCATATGCTTGAGGGACGTGTGTTAAGCTTGGTCTAGGTGTCAGTCGTGACCCCTTCAATAAGAAATTAATCTGGTCTTCGAGCTCAAGAAGTATTCGGTTAGGTGTTTTTAGGGTGGTTTGAGGCGTAGAAATAGCCTTGACCGATTTGACGAGGTTACTTGAGTCATTCCATCCCTCATGGTCGTAGAGGATAAGGTTCTCAATGATTTCCCAACATTCGTCGACATTCTTATCGCGGAGTTTACCGCTGGCGGCGCGGTCAATTTCGAACTTAAGATGAAAGGAGACATGATCATAAAAAATTTGAATTTGAAGCTAATGATCGATGCCATGATGAGGGACTTTTTAATGTAAGTCCTTAAAATGAGTACATGCTTTAGAAATAGACTCTCCTTGATGTTGTTGGAACATAAGGATGTCGTTACGAAGTTGTGCAGTCCTTCCCGGTGGAAAGAATTGTGCAAGGAAACGAGTAGTAAGATCCTCCCATATGAAGATAGATCCTGCAGGAAGACGTTCCATCCAATTGCTAGCTTGATCGTGGAGGGAAAATTGAAATAAACGCAGGCGCGTTCTTTCCCCATTTGCAACATCAAGGTCAAGTGAGTCCACAAGTTTTAAGAAATCCTTAAGTTGTTGGTTGGACCGAAGTCCATGGAATGAGCATCCGTTTTGCACTAACCAGATGGTGTCGGATCAAAGAGGAACCACATTATTCCATTTGGGGATCTCAATGGTGTTCCTATAGCCCCCGTGGGCTAGATCTGGAGTAATCTCTAAGAGTACGGATAGGATTCGCGTCTCCCATGGTGGTTGACGAGAATGATTTAAGAAACAAATAAGACAAAGAAAAGATAGACTACGAGAAAGCTAATATAACAGAAATAAAATCTCACTTGAAAGGATTCAAGCGAGTAGACCTAATTTAAACAATGGTCGAAACCTATCTATTCCCCGGCATCGGTGCCAAAAACTTGATGTGCGGTTGTCGTAAAGACTTCTACACGAAGTTTACAACTCCCTAGGCAGTGCACCTAATCGTTGTAGTGTAGTATAGGCAAGACTCGGGGTTGTTATCGTTCTCTAGGGGAATAGGTTGAGAAGGCTCGATCATGATCTAACAAAGGTCTACGGGGTTGAGAGAAGATTCTTTTTGTACTTTTATATTTTTATGAAAGCAGGTAAATATCATGGTTTGAGAGGTTGGTTTGTTTAACTAATTAAACTAAATATAATCTAATCTACTGGTGATAACTTTATGATAAAAAGATGTATTTACTTAATCATGTACTACTCCTTAGATTGTTTCTCCTAATCATGTTGCTTTGTCACACTCATGATGATCTGTGTAAGTATTTCCTAAGTCATGAATGAATTACACAAACCCGTCGTCAATTTAATATTCCGTTAAGGCAACGCACAAGTAAGGTAGTATAAAGACTATTACAATGCCTCTAAGAGTATATTAAATGAAATTGAAATATCTTAAGAGGGATCAACCATATTGGAGGTAATGTAGTATGAAGACTGTTACCAGATGGCATCCTTTCTACACACTCGTGTTTCCCTAGACGTCTATGCCAATTTAATATCTTATGGCTAGTTTTCTAAAGCCTAACGCGCACATCCATCACAAGAAGCAATAATAAAAGGATCTATAATATAAGTTTCATACAATCATAAGTAAATACAAAGGAGGGTTTAGCCTAGCATGTTATAATGGAAGCAAGAACATAAATCAATCAAACAACACATAGACATATTAAAGGATTAAAGCTAAACAATCTTACTTGATTAAAACATGGATTAAGGTCAGTTACAATAGGATTTTGAGGACCTAAGAACGGCCTAAAAGCTGCTAGAATGACTAGGGTTCGTCTCCCTAAAGTTATACAAAGTTACACACTTAAAGTCCTAAAATCGGTTTTGTATTTATAAGAAAAGCAGCATTGAATCCATGACGCCGTCGCCATGTTGATAATTCTAGATCCTCTTTAAGGCGGCTACGTTCTGATGTCGTCACAAAATCCTTGACGCCGTCACTTTGCAAATCACGACACCATCGCTTTATACTTGTGACACCGTCTCCAGGCTCTGTATGCGTGGTTCTTTAAGATACTTGGTGTAGAGTCGTAGTCTTGTCTGTTTTTCTCCAAACGAGCCTAAGTCATGTATATTTCCTCCAAATGCCATCCAAGTGCTAAAAACCTAAAAAAACAAATGATTAAGCGCATAATGTGGGCATATTTTCATGATTTAGGGGGTTAAATGACCCCAAAATAGTATATAAAATGACACCTCATCAATATGCTCAAAATACATGCTTAATCTTTTTTTTGTGTTTTTAGCACTTCGCATGCATTTAGAGGAAATACCCGTGACTTGGACCAATTTGGAAAGAAACAGACGAGATTACAACTCTACACGAATTTCAATATCAAAAGAGCATATACTGAATGGAGACGGCGTCGCAATCTATTATGACGGCGTCATGAGGCTGAAGCGGTGGCGTTAGGATTTTGGTGACGGCGTCAGAAGTAGCCGACTCAAAAGAAACCCTAAGAAGATTCGCGGGCTGACGGCATTGCAATTTGCAAGCGACGTCGTCGCGTTTATTTTCCTATATATACAAACCTTAATTTTTGTGTTTTAGATGTGGAATTCGTAGGGTATTTTAGAGGAACGATTTTTATCAACTTTTTGGCAAATTTTAGGGTTCTCAAACCCTTTTGTATCCACCAATTACTCCATGATTAATTAAAGTGAAGTTCTTTCATCCTTTAATCTTTCAATCTGTCTATGTATTGTTTGATTATTTGTTCTCTAATTTTAATTAACATGCTAGGCTAAATTAATTAGTGTTTGCTTATGATTGCATGAAATTTAGTTTGTAGATCCTTTTATTGTTGCTTTTTGTTGATAAATGTGCACGTTAAGCTCTAGAAAACTAGCTTCTTAATTGCTTGCGAAGACGTCTAGGGAAACATGATTGTGTATAAAGGATACCATCATAATAGTCATCATACTACCTTTCCCTAATATGGTTGATCACCTTTTAAGTGTTTGAATGCATGTAATGTACTCTTAGGGGACTTGTAATAGTCTTCATACTACCTTACTTGTGTGTTTCCTTAACGGAATACTACATAGACGATAGGTTCGTGTAATTCGTTCATGAATTAGGAAATACTTACACATTACATCACAAGGGTGACAGGCAATAGAATTAGGAAGAGCAAACTAAGGAGTAATGCATGATTAAGTAAACACGTTTGTTTACCTATACAAGTTTCCACATAGTTAGTTTAGATTTAATTTAGTTTATTAGTTAATTAGCTTTAAAACAAACCCCCCTTCAAACCCAAGATTTTACTTGCGTTCTTAAAATATAAAAATACAAAAATAATCTTCTCTCGACCCTTAGACTTTAGTTACATTTAATTCGAGTCTTCACAAACTATTCCCCTAGAGAACGATAACAACCCCACTAGTCTTGCCTATACTACACTGCAACGATTAGGTACTCTGCCTAGGGGATTGTAAAACTTCTGTGAGTTTGCAAAACCCACATCAGGATACGTGATTTAACCTTAGCCACTAAACTTTTGAATGACGCGACGTTATGCCAGACGACCGTTGATCTACTACTATCATCACGACCGTTCATTTGCTTTCATATAAACCATCTATTGGGAAGTGTAGACACGTGTTACAATGTTATCGCTTTAGGGTTTCATGCACGGGTGATTTAAATAGTCGTTCCCCATTCTCATTGTTCCACATTTTCCATAATCTTCTTCTTTACAACTCCTGTCAACTTTCAGCTAATTCTCTGATCATTCGTGTCACACCCCGCCAAGGCGGAAACGCAAGGCATAACGAGAATGGATATCATCACAACACAATGGCGTCTATATAAAGAATACTAAAATGCATATAATAAAGTAAAGTATAGACACAAAGTGTCATAACAATACCCATAACTAAGCAAAACATAAAAGGCGTCTTTATTGATGAAAAGGAAGTTCTCTTCAATAAGAGACATGCAACATATATCCATACAATGCTAAACATCCACATATAAACTTCAAGATCATCTTAAGGTCTCTTTCTAGCCACTTCTCACTATCTTAAAAATCCTCATGACTTCACACCTGAAAATGATGCTTAAAATGTCAACACAATGGTTGGTGAGAGTCATATGTTTAAGATACACAATTCAAACCTTTCAAACCAATTACTGTGTTTAACAAAACAATTATGAAAAATATGAACTTATGCTAACATGCAATCCACATACTAGGTAGGAACGTTACCCCCGATCCATTACAACAACTAGGTAGGAACGTTACCCCCGATCCATTACAACAACTGGGTAGGAACGTTACCCCTGATCCAATGTCACTTACACACCTAAAAGTCTACCAGCTAAAGCTTATAATTAGGCCTGGACCCCAAATAGGTAGGAACGTTACCCCCGATCCAATGGGTAGGCGTACCCCTCCGATCCAATTAAATAACACATTCATCGTGCAACAATAAGTCATATAACAGTCACGCATTGTCCATACTCAATTTAACACATAATCATAGAAATTCAAAACCTTTTAAAACACAAGCATCATTTCCATCCCAATTTAAAAACAATAAAAAGAGGGACTATGAAACTCACCTTTGCTTAGCTCTCAAAACTTCCAACAAGGCTTCACAAATAACTAGCACAAATCTAAGCAACAAAATACCTCGTGTTACACGCTACTAAGCCGAAAGCTTAATGTACATGTAACATTCATATGATGGATGTCTAAGATGTTTTATTAACTCCATAGGTCACCTTGACACCATACCCAACCTTAACCACTTCATTAACAAGTTTCACTAGTTAATCACTATTCGTACCACACTGCAGAATTTTAACGTGACTTATCGCATTCAAAACCCTGACTTAATGACCTCCATAATTCAAACCAAAAATCACCTATGTTCATTAATGAATATATTAACTACCTTGTGACTTCCAAAAGTCAATTACATACACAAGTACTCCTAAGAAAATCAAACTTCAAAACAGTCTCAATTCGAGTCTGATTGCGCACTAAAAGGTTTAGGCTTAAAAATCATACTTAAACTTCGAATTAATTAATTTACTTTTGGGGAATTTTAATAGACATATAATACTTAACTACTATAGAAGGGATAAGTCTAATTCAAATTTTAAATAAGGTTTTTACTTCTCACAATTTGACCTAAATCTGACATAAAAACTCAGCCTTGACAACGAATCTTGTTTGAATTATTTAAATACATTCCACTCACTTTTAATTCATGAAACCTATGGGGTTTGAAAGTAGACTCTCTGTAGATAAATTTAGGATTTTGAAAATCATTAAAAGCTATTCGGATGATCAAGTTATGACTCTCTCAAGATGACCCTTCTAAACTGCCAATAATTTAACTCCGAATTTAGTAACCCTAAAACCCTAATTACACATGATTAACTTCATTAACAATATAAAAACGATTTTAAAAGATAAAAACCATAAATTTACAGATCTTACATGAACCCTAATCCATCATATTAATTATTACATGTGTTATTAATTAAAATATAACAAGAATTGAAAAATTGTAATTAGAATTGAACATAAATTAGAAAATTTACCTTAGACAAGAACCCTAATTTTTTTTTTCCTCTTTTCCCTCTCTTGAATTCGGTCGACTGGTATAAGGGGAGGGTTTTGGGATATTTGATTTGTATTTATAGCCCACCAATAGATTTTAGATAATTCCCTTTTTTACAATTTGTTCCCAAGTCAAACTCCTTTTTCTATTTTTTTTATAAAATTCGGATTTTAAGTTTCATGCCAAAAAATTTTTTTTTTTTTTAATTTTCTTTTATTAATTAATTAATTATATTTATACCTTAAGTTTTATAAAAACCTAAGATAATTTGTTAAACCATTTTGCTTGAAAACTACATTCTAAAAATAACTTTTCATTTCCAAATTCACTTTCTAAGAATAGAAAGTCTTCCAAAAAAACTCTCATATTTTAACAAACTCATTTCACTTAACTTAACCTCTAAACCTAAACTTGTCTTAAATTACTAACACAAAAATACGTATACGTATAATTACTTACACAATTAACGCGAAACAACTTCAATTACCGAAATCATTTCCTTGTCACCAAAAGTGAACGAAATGAACTTCACAAAATTCAACACAAAATCCAATCCCAATGAGACGATCACGCTCAATGGATTGATTATCAAATCTCACTTATCCCACACAAACACATATAAACACGTATAACACATAACCATACATTGCAACAGATACATTTAGGTCAACACTACGGTTTGACCAACCTGCTCAAGTCATGGTTGTCACAGTATCCCCACCTTGAGAAAATCTCGTCCCGAGATTTAACTACTCGAGGCATTAGCACTATCGACAAACAACTGAGGACACTTAGACCTCATTTGATCCTTGCGTTCCCAAGTAAGCTCAGGACCACGCTTCGAATCCCAACGAACTTTCACTAATACCATCATACTACGCTTTTACTTATGACATCTCGGTCCACAACATCAACGGTTCCTTGACAAAACAAAGAGTCTTGTCAACCTTAATCTCGACTAACTTCCACAATCCGAATCCAACTGCTAATGACTTTGCTTACCCCCACAAGGGTGCAATTAGCAACACAACAACCTCAAACGAAAAGAAGCATCCTACTACATGAACCTCACTCGTCATCGAGAAAACTCATCAAAACCCTTAAGTTGTTGTAACAACGTCATTTACAACCCGGCCTCGCAACTCATCAAACAAGAACTGTCTTGAAACCAAGTTATAAGTTGTTACAAAGCTCAACGTTTTTGAAGAATTGGCTCGACTTCGAGTGTATTCATAAAATAAATTTAACCAAAACCACACAAACACATTTAAGGGCGTACTAAGGTCTACCAAGAACCTTACGTACCCATCTTTAACTAATACTTTCAACGATATCTTGCTTGCGACAAATGTAGATACTCAGCTCATAAGACAGAAATTCTCAACCGAACTATAGGCCCAATCCATCCAAGGATCTCAAATGGTTCTACCTAACTCGGTTCTAACTTGTCTTTCTTTCCAAACACACTACACCTCTCCAAAGTGAGACCTTCAACCACTCATAACCTACCAGCATTAATTCAAAAGTTTTCCAAACTAACTCTTTCAACAATTTGGCTGCCACCAGCCTTTCCTGTATTATCAATATCTCGTTGGTTGTTTCTTGTACCAAATTCGATCCACTCAACTCATTCTCTCTAGTTACTGCCCATAAAATGGTAACCTACATTCCTTTCCATACATTGTTTCAAATGAAGCACATCCATACTCGAATGATAATCCCCACCTTAGGAAAAACTCATCTTACGAAAGTGAGTATTCCAATTACCTCTAAAATCTACCATACTTGTCCTAAGCATAGCTAGGAATGGGGTGACTTAGTCAGTCCATTGACTATACCCAATTCGCATCGTATCCACTACTCACACTTGGTAACTTGACAACAATATCCTTAGTTATCCTTTCCCACTTCTACTCGGGTAACTCAGGTTGTAGCAACAATCCTGAAGACCCTTGATACTCAACCATCAATTAGTTAACCTTAAAACCACACAACATCGTATCCGCTCCAGGATGGATAGAATACTTTGTCGTATACGCCTCTTCAATAGCCAAGGTCTTTACATCTCTCCAAATGGAGGTCTGAACCTTGTCTAACCAATATGAACCACCCTCCATCTCTTTTCACACTCGTTGGTCCAAGCCAAAGTGTTTTATAAAAGAAAAAGAGGCAAAAAGAATCCAGGGACCAAAGCTGCCAATTGTTGAAAGTCTCTTTTTAACTCTTTAGTTATAAACCAGAGGGACCATTTTTGCAATAACCCAAAACCTCTTTTATTCTTTTAGTTATAATACTACGGGGACCAAATGCGTCACTTTCCAAACTCTATTTATAACTAAATTCGGCCTAAAAGGAAATGAAAAGAGAGAGAGACATGAGGGGTCAAAAGTGCATCATTTCCAAAACTTTCATTTAAACCTGCAACCATAACGTACCCCAAACCCCTTACCCGCCAAAACCCATACCACCCTCCCCCATGGTTTACAAGGCCAAACCACTATCCCTAGTACATTCACAGCTCACCCCTCACCTTTCCCCACTTACCCTGCCCCTATAACCCTTCCCTATTGACATTTCACAAAAACCCGCACCCCCTTTAATGGTGAGATGGTGTTCAAGGCATATGGAGGGTTAGGATTGCTCAGGATTGCTTTGTATGCTCACAGAAACACATCCCAAGTCCTTTGGACTGCTATAAAAGAAAGAAGAGCAAGCCCGAAAGAAACACACCATTTTTTTATGTTTTTAGTTTAAATTTAATTCCAAGTCTTTCTTTTAAGAATTTAAGTGTAACTCAGTTCATTTAAAAGTTTTAAGTTGTAATTTGCTTTGTTTTTAATCAAAAAAGTTAAGAGTTTCTTTTTATTGCTACTGTCAAAATTTAAATAAGCTCGTTTGAGCTTATTGATTCTAATAAGCTCAATTTTAGTAAAAGGTTGTTGTTTAAGTTTTCATTTCATCAGTTTAACTCATTTACAATTTAAAATGATCACTTGATGTCATAATTCTCAAATTGGAGGTTCACAAGAAGAAATAAGCTGTTTCAGCTTATTGAGCTTAGCTAGTTATAGCTTATTAAGCTTCTAAGTTGGTTTAGAGGCTAAGGTAGCCGTTAGGGATTGAATTAAGGCTACTCATTCAGATAGAGTAGCCTAAGTATCCTGAGACTACAAAATAAAGGTTTCATCATTTTTATTTCATTACAGCTTAATTTCAGTATATCATTTGCTTATTAGCTTTTCATTTGAGTTCATAAATGTTTGACTAAGCTTGATTAGTGTTTTTCTCATTCTGTTTTGAGTTTTGATAGTTTAGTTATCAATAGATCTTTCATTTTTAAAAATTCTGTCTAACATAGTGTATAAGCTACATAGAGAAACTTGCTTAATTTCTCAAATAAGCTGTACATTTTAGTTTTCAAATAGCTCTATTAATCCAGCACAAATAGAAGTAGCTAAAAAGTTTAGGTTGTTTTAGTTTTAATATAGACTTTAAATTCAATTTTATGTTGACAGCAAATCTTAAGGTGTGTTTGGTTTAAGCATGGTTTGACTCTTAAAGTCAACTACACTCTATAAAAACTTCTCATTCAGTTGAGTTAGGACATATAACAAGGATTTAAGCAAGTTTTAAAGGTTAGGATCTAGTTTTAAAAAAGTTAGAGTTTAAAAAGCTTCTTATTGCACCAGGGCATATTTCAGTAATAAGAATTTTAGATTTAAGGATTTTTATAAGCAATTTAAGGTTCAAGGTTATGCTGTGCTCACTTAGTGCATTTAGTTAAGTGTTAGTTTGAAAATTCTAGCTTGTATCCCTGTTCCTTGCCAACTGCACCAGCAACATCAAGTGACAGCAACAACATATCAGCATAGTGTTGCCATTTTTCACTTTGAAGTTTCTCAGTTTTCTTGAGAAGTTTTATAAATTCCTTTACCTAAGTAGAATTTAGATTACTAGTATAGCTTATCTCCTCAGTTTCAGCATCTAGAGTTTAAGAATAAGCTTCTTAGCTTACTTGAAAAAAGCTCTAATTTAGTCTTACTAGAACTAGCACTTTCTCATGTCAATTTTCTTTCTAAAGTTGTTAACACTAGGTAAATTTTAATGGAAATCCTTTTAATACACATCTTAAGCTTCATTAAACAACTTTTAGTTTTAATTTTCATCAAGTAATAAGCTCAAAATAAGTTCAAATCCAAAATCCTAGTCAAAAGCATACTTTCTGTAACAGGAAATCATTTGCTTATTTTTCAGCTTATTCTTTTGTTAAAAGTTAGAAGTGTCTTTATTAAAGTTGTTAGGATTAAGCTGTTAAGCAACTTTGTAGTTTTAAGTTTTTGCTAATTCTCAAAATTTAATAAGCCAAAAATAAGCACAAGCGCAGGGTCTGTTTTGTTCTTTTCTCAAACTTCAAGGGTGCCCGTTTTCTCTATAGTGTTAATTTGCACAAGTTACCCCGCCTACCCTTGTCTTTCACTTTACCAAGTTTGCACCCTGTCTTTTCTAGAATAATAATTAAGTTAATATTTTTAGTTTTTAGTTTTATAATTAGGGTTCATATTTTTAATTAAGCAAATTAGGGTTCAATTAGCTTTTAGAAATTGGGGCTTTTTGTTCCATAATTTTTCTGCACCTTTGTAGTTTATAAAAACTATTTTTCTATATTTTTCCAGTTAAATTTGTATTTTCTAGGAATTAAAGTAGATTTTAGTTATTACTTTTTCTTATAAAAATCATAAAAAATAGAAAAATAGTTGAAAAATTAAAATTCTTTTTGCATTAATTTTCATTTTAAATCTAGTATTTTTGAAAAATAAAAGAAAAATTTTAGTGTTAATTTTTAGAAAAAGTTTATTTTTGTTAATTAATTAAATCTTAGAAAATTCATAAAAAATCCAAAAATTAATAAAAAAATATTTTTCTTTTTTATAAAATTTTCTTTTGTCATTTAGTGTCTAGGAAAAATATAAAATTTAGTATAGGCTTAATTTTTCTTAAATTTCAGTCTTAGACCCGTTTTACCGGGTGCGTTTTACCGTTTCTTTTCGTTTTACATTCAAACGACCTCCGTTTTAGTTCTAGTTTTCTTTATTTTTCAAATTAAGTTAATTAGAATTTAATTTTGATTTTTAATTTAATTTAGCATTTATTTTCTTAATTTTTAGTATTTAGGTTTCCCGATACCTGATTCTGTTCCCCGTATTTTAGTATAGATTTAATTTTAGGATTTCCC
Organism: Tanacetum coccineum; assembly: GCA_026074375.1. Classification (NCBI taxonomy): domain Eukaryota; kingdom Viridiplantae; phylum Streptophyta; class Magnoliopsida; order Asterales; family Asteraceae; genus Tanacetum; species Tanacetum coccineum. The sequence continues at coordinate 14,074 of BQNB010120179.1, forward strand.
TATAACTAATTTTGTTTCCCGTAGTTTTTAAGATCCCCATTTCCTATATCTGTTTCCCGTAGATTAAATTAGGTTTTATTTAATTAATTTTAGTTGTAATTATATCAGTGTTTCCATCATATATTCTTCATCATTCAATTTCTCATCAAACCAGGATTACTTTCAATTGCAGCCTCGTTGGGACATACGACCCGGGAATATCTCTTCCGGAATCTTTTTATTATTGATTATTATATATTTAATCTCTTTGTGTAGATTTTTATGACCTTTGCGCTGACTGTGGATGAAGAAGACATGACAGAATCTGTAACACTCAAACAGAGTTTACATTAGTACATATATAAGACCCATAATAATATACTTAATATATTATAAACACGTATGTGAATCATGCAGTATCTAGTCTACCCAACTAATGTAACAAGTAATGTATAAGTGAATGTCCCATGAAAATCCCTTTTGTATGATGCAATGTTTGAAAATGGTTATAGTCCAAGTAAAAACATTTAACCTGGTTCTCTATAACCTTGGTCCTAGATACCAATCTGTAACACCCCCAAATAGGGTCGCAGCGGAATAATGAATCCGGGAGCGTTACATCATAGATCAATAGCACAAGATATGAGAACGACCTCTAAAAGAATCGTTTAAAATACGATACATTGGATTTATTGAAATTGTTTAATACAAAGCGCAACTGCTTAAATTGTTCAACATTTGATAACAGATTTTAGATCATAACAATTATCCCAAGATGTAATGACTCCAAATCTTTACTGCATGACTCCCCAAAAAACTATCCCCAATGTATCCTTAGCACCTCGTGCCTCATTGACCTGAGAAAACATGTTTTAAAACGTCAACATAAAGTTGGTAAATTCATAGGTTTATATAAATATAATGTAGGACCGCAAGATTTCCAAGTGTATGATAATACAACATATGCAAACATCACAAAGTGTAATTATGTTTCTCTAAGCTCATGACACTGAAGCTTGACATGTATGAATTGCAATATAAATTGCCAACATTGCCCTTGATGATTTTCTAACCCGCAACATCCTAAATCCGATATGGTATACGTCTGTTGTCTGGCAAAACAGCTCAGTGAGTGCTACTCACCCGAACGGGGATGTCTATCCCAAATAGATCTATTTATAACATTCGCGCTCACACAAAGTAATTGACAGTTCATGATAATGCGCACAGTGGTTTATCGCTACTTAGGCAAACACGTAATCATGATAAAATGTACACTTGCGTCCAATTTGTAAAACAATGCATGTTTCTCACCCCAAAAGTTATAAATCATTGATATAGTAAAACATGAGGCTATGAACTCACTTTAGTGAATAGTGTTGATAATATGAATCAAGTGAGTAAGTCGACAAGCGAAATCCGAACGCAACCTAATTAAATGAAGGCCGTATGAGTACAATGTACTTAATAGTACTACATCACAAGTCATATGGTTACACCACCACCTAATAGTCTTTGTTTAGTTTTAAATGTCAAAACAATGTTTAAACCGTAGTTTATTGAATAAAGGTGTTTTTATTTATATCCGTAAAATAAAGTGTGGTTTTCGTCTCACAATTGATTGCTTATTAATAATACATGTTTTAATATTATTATTGATTATATAATGATATTATATAATTGGTTTAATTGTTTTTATGAAATAGTGCACAAAAGTAAAAATAGTGCATATGGTTTTATAAACCTTATATCTTTATCGTTTAAACTCCGTTTTTCACGTTATTTATATCCATGCCTCCGTATTAAGAAAATATATCAAAATATTATATTTATAATATTTATGCCCCTAATGAACAATAGTTTTAATTGTTTTTATAAAATTATATAAAACTACTTTTATATAATTAATCGTCATAACCTTTCAAAAGTCATAACTTACTCATATTTAATCCGTTTCGTTTGTTCTTTATATGTATGGATTCGTATTTGAAAAGTTTAATCAAATTTTATATTTATAATATGGTTTGGTACTGTTATGAACAGTAACAGTAAGTGAAAATTTATGAAAATACTTTTTATAACTTTAATTATTAAAAACTTAAAAATGTCATATCTTTTTCGTTATAGCACGGTTTTTCAAGTTCCTTATATGCTTACGTTCTTTGTGATAAGTACTAATTAAATAAAAGATAAAATATCTATGTTTATACACGAATTCAAACAGTAGTTAATTAAGTTTGTACCTAATTATCTTTATATACTTGATTTATATACTTTTCATTTTATTAAACTACTACAAGTCCTCTAACTTATGAAATGACATAACTTGATATATCTTAAGTCCTTGATAATGTGTCCATACTACTTGTCCATGAGTAAGTGTCCTCAAAATCATTTGTTCATAACTTTTGTAATTAAAACTCTCAACACAAAATAATTCATAAACTAACCACATAAATTATTTAACATTTATATAAATTATATACCTTCATTTTAAGTATTATTTCACTAATGTACATATTAAATTCGAATTATAATGTCCTTGTAATATCTCATAATTACATGAAAATAAGCTAGGTGGTGATTAACGTATATAAGCAAGCATGTACATAATTTAATGAATGAATGAAATGTTTAAACTTTAAATAGACCTTATAGAAATGTAGAGGATTGAAGAACACAAGCTTTTACTTGAGCTTAAACCTAAAGAATCAATCACAAGATCAAACCCTAACTAGGAAAACCCTAATTAGTTTCTTGTATGATTCATGATAAATCACCAACCCAATGCTTCCAATACACTTGAATGACCTTAGATATGCTTAGAATCAATGCTTGAATGCTTGGTATACTTGTAGAATGAATTTTGTATGGAAACCCTAGCTTCTTATTTTAAGTCGTAGGTTTTAAGGTTTTTGAGAGGGTTTGCTTGTTAAATTTATATTGAATGAGAGAGTGTGTGAAAAATGAGCATGGGACTTGCCTTTTATGGTTAAGTGGTAATGTAAATCCACCTTAAACAAAACCATGAGTGAGTAGTTGATTGGGTACAACTTGTAAGAAGATGTAAGGACCTCTCCTCCTTCTCATAAGATGGAACGGCCAAGATTGGTGCCAAGGTACCAAGATAAGACAATTTTTAGAAACACGGGTCAAGAGTGTACTTGTGTGTAAGATATAACCAAAAGATCGGACTTAGTGAAGACTTGGTGATTTAATTCTTGTGTATTCACCTTATATCCGGCCATATGGAAATAATAAGTGATAAAATTATTAAATTTTATGTATTGGGTATAAATGTGGGTATTTGTTTGAGTATAGATAGGTATAGGTGCTTTCGGGTATGCTCGAATGTAATTTATTGTGAAACGTAAGCGTTTTACGTAACCAATAAAAATAAATTATGAAAAGTTATAAATTATAACTTAATAATCATATAACACCTGCTTAATGTAAACTTTAACTTGTTTGGTGTCTGTTTACGTTGAATGATGATTTTTAGTTTACGCGATTTAACTATAAGATAATAATTAAAAGCGGACGCGTAAAATCCTAAAAATAAATAATAAAAATAATTGAGACGGGAAATGACCTGAAGATGAGAAATGTTACAAACAGTATCAATCAATTTCTCCTTGTATTCGTCTACATTCATATCATCTAAAGAAACCTTAGGGAGGCTCTCTTCATCGTTTAACACATCCATGAAGTCATCGGCAAATTCATTCTCCTGATATAATTAACTTAAATAGTTAGAAAATAATATAATATTTAATGAAGTATGTGATTTAAAATTCAAATATATCTGTATATATATATATATATATATATATATATATATACACACACACATACATGAACGGGCTTAACACCAATATCAGTAGTCGGATGGTTATTCGGTTTAGCAACAGAACAATCAACATGGTCATCATGTTGAAGGAAATAAATTCCCGAATTATTGTTCTGGGAATCAAACCCTTCTATTAGGGCGTTCAAAGTGGAAGGCTCACGTTGATAATAACCATCTGCCTTGTCAATTCCCATACCATCACATGCAACTTGAATTAGAACGTCCAACTGTAATTCAAAAAATAAAATTGCTTCGTGACAACATTATACAACGATAAACTAATTATTTTCAATGGTTTTAAACTATCACCGATTATATAGCTTGATACTAACCCCGGCTTCTTTAGCAGAAACAACATTTCCTTCGTATACAGCATCCGGCGCAACTTCATTTTGAAATCCCATTGAACAAATGGCAACTTCGGCATTAAGCATATCAAGAGAAACACTAATGGGCTATCAAGGAAATAAATTGTATTTCATTGGTGAAAACATTATACAAGGAAATAAATTGTATTTATAATATTTTACAATATAGGTGGATACGAACCATGGGGTCATTAACAGAAATAGATTTTGCTAGGTTGACATCATTATCACTAGCGGTTGGGATATCAATATGCCCATCTCCCTTGTCAATTTCCTACCAGCAATGGCAACTTCGGCTAAATGCATATCAGGACCAGAGCAAGTTGATTGTAATTCATACAATATAATTGATGAGTGAAACATTATACAAGCAAATAAATTATATTTGCTAATATTATAAGATATATGTTGATACAAATCATGGGGTCAATTCCTTGGTTGACATCATTATCATTGGCGTTTGGGTTATCATTATGCCCATCTAGCTTGTCAATTCCCATACAAGCAACCATAACTACGGCATTAGGCATATCATGACCAGAACTATTTGACTGTAATTCAAAATATAAATTTGATTGGTGAAACCATTACAAAA
>BQNB010120180.1:0-20678 GCA_026074375.1 Tanacetum coccineum
ATTAGGTTATGGCCCAAACCCAGTTGTTGGCTTGGGTCCATTAGGTTTAGGGTTAACTTATTTATCAAGCCATATTCTATTATAAATAGACATGAGATCATATTATATAAGGACACAAAAAAACACAATCAATAATATATGTATGATTCTTGTATTCCATGATGCTTATATTTACTTACAGGTTATCGTTTGTAAATTAATTAATTGTTTTTAATTTGTAGAGTATAGTATGGGGAGCGAGATGACATGTAGTGGGGACGTCTACAGTTTTGGAATATTATTACTAGAGTTGATGACCGGGAAAAAGCTGACAGACGACATGTTTAATGAAGGTCTTAGCATTCATAAATTTGCTTCCATGGCATTATATCAAGATTGGAGTATCATGCTCTGTGGATTCCCCACCACAACGAATGAAAATTGAAATTGTTGTCAATGAGTTGCAACGTATTCTAGATGTGCTTCAAAATATATAAGGTACTCTGATCTCTCTTTTTGCAGAATGTAATTTTACATGAGTTAGTCAATAAATCATCACTAAAATGGTTTTACTCTTGTCTTTTTGAACTCTTTCAGGGCGATAATACCCCTGGCTTTAATAATCTTAACGGGCGTTTGTTGGTCAACGAAAATCACAAGGACCACTAGTGTAGTTTACTCTTTAATAAATGGTATCAGTGGGTGGGAAAAGACGATATTACCCTTGTCGTTAATAAACTTAACTAGCGTTTATGGACCCCCAAGAAATGAGGGACCAGCCACGCCTAACGTTTGCCACTTAAGGTCTAACGGTGCAATTAGTTTGGTCAAGGGACTACCGGTGTTGGTCAACGCAAACCACAAGGACCACTGGTGTAGTTTACTCTTTATAATATTTGTTAGAGTTAATTGCATAAATGTAATTAGCCAATGTGTACAATACTCTTATGCAGCTAATGTTGTAAACGTGTGAACCTTCTCCTATACTCTTCATTCAAATCACATTTTCAAAATAATTAAGCTTCTTTAATACTCCTCTTCTCCACTCTAATCAGTTTCAATATCAATTAAATATCAATCGTTTCCGTTATTGTTCAATGGCATTAACCCTCAATAATAGTTTCATTGACCCATTCATCAAGTCACCGATTCAAAACACCATAACATAACATAACCCCTAAATCAAAACCCACAACAAAACCCCTAAATCAAAATCGCAACACAAAATCGACTCATCATTTAACAATTATCGAATATGATATCAGGTTTGTTACGTCTTTTATAATTTTTAATCTTTGATTTATAGTAGCATGAAATCTCCTCCTACTCACTCTCTACCCACTCTATCACACTCCCTGTTAATGTCACACTCTGTAACTGATATTCTTATGCTAATAGAGTTATGGACACACACACACACACAGTGTCAAGTCTTCGTCATAGAAGAGAGTCGCTGTGAGTTAGCAGAAATGAGTGTGGGTGTGTGTGGGGAGCACTGGTGGGGTAGAAGTTTGATGCTTGGGTTGGGAAATTGAAGCACTATCTCTATACTCTCTCCAGAGAAGAAGAATATGGTCGAGTCACACAATGGGATATCTTTCGTATACACATTACCAGATATGATTGCATGATGTTTATTTTAGGTAATGAAATAATCGTCAGTTTGCATTTTCCTGTCTAACTTCAATAATCCAGTGATAGGGAGTATGTTAATATTTGTGGAGTGAGGACTAAGACTATCATTTGCGAAGAGTGGCGTGCTTGGGATCCTGCACTGAAGATTGAAGAATATCAAAGTGTTTGTTGTGTAATGACTGTTTTCGACTGTTTTCTCTGATGCTTTCTATAAAGAGGTTGGTCGTTTGTGTTATTTATGTTTGAAAGATGGATTTGAGTATGATAAATATAGTGGAAACACAAGAGGGAAAAAATAAGTAGATGGTTGGGTAATGTAAGTAGCTGGTTGGGTAATGAGTCGAAAGCTTTTATTGTTCACTATATGTGATAACAATATCCTTAAGATGCGATTATAACATGCGGATTTTGTTTATTGAACTTTGCAGATGAAAGAGTTCTTTGTAGAGGAAAAGATGCTACCCATTAACTCCGACTTATATATATGGTTTTCCAGGTTGCTAAATTTTTAAGAAAATGCAGCCATATGGTGGCGGAAACCATCCTCGATATTTGTTTTGCGCGAAGTGTTGAGAAACACATAATTCTCATTGGTATCAATCATTATTTAAATTCACAGGTCAGATCCTTTACTTAGGAAGACCCCATAAGTTTAGCTATAAATTCAACAAATTATATGTAGAAATCCGGCCATAGTGTATACATATGTTGGTAATCCATTTGACATTACAAATACCAATACCAATCTATATATTTTATATGCACTAAAATTTGAAATTGTAAAATCTTCTCATATAGTCACTCTGGCATTGAAACTCAAGTAGATAGTTCTTAATATATGCTTACTATTTAAGGTCAAAGATCCAAACACCAAACTTTAATGTCAAACAACTAAATACATTTTCTCTCTTATCTAATAATTTTTTAAGGGTTACAACAAAGTTTGTTCGAATTTTGAGTAACTAAGCACTTAGAAGTAAGGAGACATGACTCTTATTTTATAGTAGTGAAGAAGTATATAATTGCCTAATTTGGGTCATGTTAATCATTTTTTACGAATGCATTATCATCATTTCTACCCAATTATTAATCCGTGAAAGAAGTTTCATGGATTGCGTATCAAGTTAATTGTGTCTTTGCTATCGGATTCTTATTAGCTGTAGTTCGTACATGGGGCTATATTGGTGATATGTGAATAAATGATTTTTTATTCTTTTTTATTTTTTATTTTTTGTTGGGACCCCAATGTAACTTATAAGTGAATCAAACATGTCACCACCCAAACCACCCTTTTAGCCAACACATAAATAGATGATCTTGCAATGAGCATGAGCAGAATACAATTAGTTAATTTAAAAAAAATGACAGGGATTTAGACTCGCAATTAGTGCTACATTGATCGACTTAGAGCAACAACGTTGGCTTCCTTAACTGTTATGGCGGCTGAAGGTAAGCATATTTATTTTTCTCCAAGTTTCAAGTCTTAACACCATTTATATTATTAGAAGAGAAACCAACAAGATCTTTAATGCAATGGGTTCCAACAACCATGTACACTACTATACTATTCATCTATCTACAAAATGCTACATCAGTGCGACAAGATCGGTTTACAGCATAGTGTTGTTACAATAGGTATTGTTTTCATACGTAATTAAATATTTTCTTTACTTGGGTATTTGTCTATGGTTTCCTTTCCGTAATTAATTTCTTTTGTGATTAGAGGTGGTACAATCGGTGCGTCGGGTGGGTTGGGTAACGGGTCAAACTGGGTTCAAACCAAAACATGTCATCTTTTATGTACGGGTCGAAACAAACATGGATGAGCTGGCTAATCGACTATAATTTTTTATTGTATATAATGAATTTGTTAAATCTGATTAAAAAACAACATGCTAAATACCATATATCTAAATTTTCGATTAAACGGTTAACTAATTATGAGGATATTTGCTTAGAAGTAGGCTGTGGGAAAGTTTCAGCCAGTGGCCCCTTTTAGCCATATTTTTTGTAATTGACATGTTTATAATTAAACACAACCAAATTGACCGTTTATAAGTAAATGCGTCAAAGTAAGCCCCTTTATTTTGTGATTAGAGGTGTTACAATGGGCGCATCGGGTGGGTTGGGTAACGGGTCACACTAGGTTTAAATTGAAACATGTCATATTTTAAGTACAGGTCGAATCAATCTGGTATATATGGTTTCAGGATGCTAAACGTTTTCATAAAATTCAAAAAATGGTGGATGAGGACAACAATCTGGTATTTGTTCTGATTGGTGAGAAACACATATGTCTCAATTGGTATACTATTGCGACATTACATTTGCAATATATATATTTATTAATTAATTTCTCTTGGTCATTGGCATAATTTACTGAATATATGATATATGAAATTGAACTGTAACGTGATATGTTCAAGTTCAACCCATAAAAGTGAAAGTCACGCAGAAAAGTGTATGTAGCTGAACGTGATGAGGTTAGTTCTTGCTATTTATCAGCGTACTTAGTTTTTCTTGATTTGGTAGGAAAAGCCTGCAGACAAAGTTTTCCTTCCAAAGGACCCTTCAAGACATGATATCTTTGAGATTAACTGATTAAAGAAGTTTATTTAATCAAGTTTATTATAGAAGTTAATTTTGATTAGAGAAATCACTTAACCACTGTATGACTATTTGGAGCCACACCACTACGTTATGAATGTTTGATACTACATAAACACACCACCACAGATATACACCACTAAGTTATGCCCAATTTGATCCACTCTCTTTCTAAATCTTTAAGGCGTTGCTACATCTCTATGCTTAACATGTTTATTGAATCCATAATTTTGAAAGTAATTCAAGTTGTAAGTATTCCATGGGTTTATAGGTAGAAGAATTATACGTCACACGTTATGGTTTTAGACCTATAAGACACTTTTGAAATACAAATCCACAATGTTGATTTTGCTGTCAATCATGAACAACTACTCGCTGCACTTTCAATTTGATGACATTGTTGAAAGGATTATCAATATAAAAATGACATGTTTTATACCATTTTTTTACTTTAAATATACTATTATCAACAATATCATTTTACTTTCAGTTTTGTTTTTTTAACATCTTAGGTGTTCACGGAATGAACATTGGCTACTCAAGTGTTTGACGTAGATGCATACTTTGTTGGGAATTTTGAGTTACTACTGCCAGTACTACTTTACTACTGCTGGTTCAAGATTGATATTGCTGCTAAAGACTGAAGAAATAGACTAAGTAGTTAGTACTAGCAAGTTATAATAAGTATACTGTCAGTAACAAATGTTAGTAATGTCAGTATATTAGTAAGTAGTTAATAGTTAGTGTTGTTAAGTATTATATAGTTAGTGCTGCAAAGTGATATTCTTGAGATATGATTAGGAATAGATATGCATTATCATTGTACGCATTTTGTAAGCCCATTAAGGTTTCCTTAGTGTATAAAAAGAACCCTACGGCAATAGTTTATAGATATAGTCCATTCCATAGAAACACATATCCTCATAGTTAGTTTTATTCTGTAACCTTGGTCAGAATATTTGCAATCAATATATCAATTTAGTATTCATTGTTTCTTTTTAGTATGCAAGTTAATTCCGCATAAACTAGTAGTATTTTACGATAATAAGTTTTCTCTTATAGTTAGTTTGGATTTATCCAGGTTAACTAAGCTTTAACAAGCTAAGAAGATCTATTTTATTTGGGACTTCACAAGTGGTATCAGAGCTTGTGGAGAAACTCTAAATAAAAAGAACTTTATCAGATCTAATCTCTTCCTATATTACTCAATGTCCTGGGAAGACCTGCAACAACAAATAACACCAGTAGAATATCCTCAAATGGTGAACAACTGTAAAACTTCAAATCCTCAAGAAGGGGTGAATAACACTTGGAGCATGAGGATGAGAAGTATCTCACCTAACACAGATTATAGTTTGTTGCAATTGATTCTGAATTGAGATGGTCTATCATACAAGTAACAACTGATGAAAAAGGTGTTGAAACTGAAGTACCTCCAAAGACTGCTCAAGCACTATTAGCAAGGCAAAGAGAAAGAAAAGCTAAAAGCATTATGCTTTTGGCTATTCCTGATGAATATCAGCTAAGGTTCCATGCAATAAAGGATGCAAAGACTCTGTGGGCTGCTATCAAGAGTAGGTTTAGTGGTAATGTTGAATCCAAGAAGATGCAGAAGAATGTCTTGAAACAACAATTTGAAAACTTTTTTGTATCTGACACAGAAGGCCTAGATAAAGCATATGATAGGTTTCAAAAACTTATCAGCCTATTAGAAGTTCATGGTGCAACTATTTCTAATGAAGATGCAAATCAGAAATTTTTAAGAGCTCTACCTTTATCATGGAACAATGTAGCCTTGATTATGAGGAACAAAGATGGTATAGATGATTTGGATATTGATGATCTATACAATAACCTAAAAGTGTTTGAAGCTGATATCAAAGGTTCATCTGGATCATCTTCAAACTCTCAGAATGTGGCCTTTCTCTCTGCAAAAGACACTAGAATGAAGTTAATACTGCTAATGGTGTTTCTACTGCATCAGGCCATAATTATCAGGGAAAAGCCTCTTCATTATCATATACTGATGATCTAATGTTCTCATTCTTTGCTAATCAGTCAAATAGTCCACAACTGGATGATGAAGACCTAGAGCAGATTGATCATGATGATTTGGAAAAAATGGACCTTAAATGGCAGGTGACCATGCTCTCTATAAGGGTTAAGCGATTTTATAAGAAGACTGGAAGAAAGTTAATCTTCAACGGCAAAGAACCTGTAGGTTTTGATAAAACTAAGGTTGAATGCTTTAACTATCATAGAAGTGGTCATTTTGCAAGGGAATGTAGAGCACCAAGAAATCAAGGGAACATGAATGGAGATGCAGGGTATAGGAGCAGGGACAACACCAGAAAGACTATACCAGTAGAGACCTCTAATACATTGGTTATTCAGGACAATGCTTTGATTGTCCAAGATGGACTGGGATATGACTGGAGTTATATAGCTCAAGATGAACCAACTGAGTTTGCTCTTATGGCCTACACTACAAACTCCTCAGGGTCTGACAACAGGAGGTACAATGCGTTGTTCTAAAAACTAATTAAAAACATATGAAAAACTTCAAAAACAGTTTGATGAACAAAGACAAACTCTTAGTAAGGCTAATCTATAAATTGTAGCTTATCAATTAGGCCTAGAATCAGTAGTAACTCAAAATTCCCAACATACTTTTGCCTTCCAAGACTATTAAATTTGGAAAAGATAATACATGAACGTATATTACTCTAATAGTTACAAACCAAATAGTTTGAATCAGAGACATATTAGTTTTTTTTCCTTCAATAAATAATGAAGCATATTTACGTTTATTGTTGTTTGTTAATTTATTCACACACGTATCTTCTTAATGAATATTTTTTAAATAGCCATGATTACATGGGTCTACAAGCTATTTTATCTAATAAATCACAGTTTACGCGAGAGTACTTATGTTAAAGCATAAGTACTTGCATATCATTTGGTTTACGCCATAGTACTTATGTTAAAACATTGTGACCTGAAATGTGGGAGGGGGTGGCTCACTTAGAGGCAGAGGTGTTATCCGAAAACATGACTAAAGGTTAGTAGCCACATTTTAAAATCAAGAATTCATACACTCATAGTCGGCATATCAATAAGCAAGTGTTAGGAACATATTTTCATTAGACCGGGTGTATTTGGATTACTTAATTATGTCTATAGTTTTGTTATACTATCTCAAAATTTGGATTAATTGGTACATGTCGGTGCCAAATGATATAATATGGTACATGCTGGTACCCAAATTAAAAAGTTTATCGTTTTGACCCATTAACACAAACAAAAAAATTAAAGATTAAAGTTGAAAAAGAAAGACTTTAAAATATGGTACCGGGATGTACCTTATTATAGCATTTGGCACCAACATGTACCATTTAATCCAAATTTTGAGATAGTATAACAAAACTATAGGCATGGTTAAGTAATCCAAATACACCCGGTCTAATGAAAATATGTTCCTAACACTTGCTTATTGATATGCCGACTATGAGTGTATGAATTCTTGATTTTAAAATGTGGCTACTAACCTTTAGTCATCCCCTCCCACATTTCAGGTCACAATGTTTTAACATAAGTACTATGGCGTAAACCAAATGATATGCAAGTACTTATGCTTTAACATAAGTACTCTCGCGTAAACTGTGATTTATTAGATAAAATAGCTTATAGACCCGTGGAATCACGGCTATTTAAAAAAATATTCATTAAGAAGATACGTGTGTGAATAAATTAACAAACAACAATAAACGTAAATATGCTCCATTATTTATTGAAGGAAATAAAAACTAATATGTCTATGATACAAACTATTTGGTTTGTAACTATTAAAGTAATATACGTTCATGTATCATCTTTTCCAAATTTGATAGTCTTGGAAAGCAAAAGTATGTTGGGAATTTTGAGTTACTACTGATTCTAGGCCTAATTGATAAGCTACAATTTATAGATTAGCCTTACTAAGAGTTTGTCTTTGTTCATCAAACTGTTTTTGAAGTTTTTCATATGTTTTTACATAGTTTTTAGAACAAGATTGTACCTCTGTGTCAGACCCTGAGGAGTTTGAAGTGTAGGCCATGAGAGCAAACTCAGTTGGTTCATCTTGAGCTATATAACTCCAGTCATATCCCAGTCCATCTTGGACAATCAAAGCATTGTCCTGAACAACCAATGCATCAGAGGTCTCCACTGGTATAGTCCTTCTGGTGTTGTCCCTGCTCCTATACCCTGCATCTCCATTCCTGTTCCCTTGATTTCTTGGTGCTCTACATTCCCTTGCAAAATGGCCCCTTCTATGACAGTTAAAGCATTCAACCTTAGTTTTATCAAAACCTACAGGTTCTTTGCCATTGAAGATTAACTTTCTTCCAGTCTTCTTATAAAATCGCTTAACCCTCATAGAGAGCATGGCCACCTGCCATTTAAGGTCCATTTCTTCCAAATCATCATGATCAATCTGCTCTAGGTCTTCATCATCCAGTTGTGGACTATTTGACTGATTAGCAAAGAATGAGAACATTAGATCATCAGTATATGATGATGAAGAGGCTTTTCCCTGAGAATTATGGCCTGATGCAGTAGAAACACCATTAGCAGTATTAACTTCATTCTAGTGTCTTTTGCAGAGAGAAGGCCACATAACCTAGAGTTTGAGATGATCACAGATGAACCTTTGATATCAGTATTCAAACACTTTAAATGTCTTGTATAATCATCAATATCTAAATCATCTATACCATCTTTGTTCCTCATAATCAAGGCTACATTGTTCCATGATGAAGGTAGAGCTCTTAAAAATTTCTGATTTGCATCTTCATTAGAAATAGTTGCACCATGAACTTCTAGTAGGCTGATAAGTTTTTGAAACCTATCATATGCTTTATCTAGGCCTTCTGTGTCAGATACAGAAAAGTTTTCAAATTGTTGCTTCAAGACATTCTTCTGCATCTTCTTAGATTCAACATTACCACCAAACCTACTCTTGATAGCAGCCCACAGAGTCTTTGCATCCTTTATTGCATGGAACCTTAGCTGATATTCATCAGGAATAGCCAAAAGCATAATGCTTTTAGCTTTTCTTTCTCTTTGCCTTGCTAATAGTGCTTGAGCAGTCTTTGGAGGTACTTCAGTTTCAACACCTTTTTCATCAGTTGTTACTTGTATAGGACCATCACCATTCAAGATCACTTGCCACAAACTATAATCTGTGTTAGTGAGATACTGCTCCATCCTCATGCTCCAAAGAGTATATTCACCCTTCTTGAGGATAGGAAGTTTTACAGTAGACACCATTTGAGGAGATTCTACTGGTGTTATTTGTGTTGCAGGTTCTTCACCAGACATTGTGTATTATAGGAAGAGATCTAGATCTGATAAAGTTCTTCTTATTTAGAGTTTCTCTACAAGCTCTGATACCACTTGTGAAGTCCCAAATAAACAGATCTTCTTAGCTTGTTAAAGCTTAGTTAACCTGGATAAATCCAAACTAACTATAAGAGAAACTATGATTGTAAATACTACAAGTTATGCGGAATCTAACTTGCAATACTAAGAAGAACAATGAATACTAAACTTGAATATATTGATTGCAAATATTCTGCCAAGGTTACAGAATAACTAACTATGAGATATGTGTTTTCTATGAAAATTGATATATCTCTAACTATGCCGTAGGGTTCCTTTTATACACTAAGGAAAACCCTAATGGGCTTACAAAACGCGTATAATGATAATGCATATCTATTCCTAATATATCTCATGCATATCACTTTAGCAGTACTAACTATATAATACTAACAACACTAACTATTAACTAACAGTACTAACTATACTGACAGTACTAACATTTGTACTGGCAGTACTAACTAATATAACTAGCAGTACTAACTACTTAGTCTATTTCTTCAGTCTTTAGCAGCAATATCAATCTTGAACCAGCAGTAGTAAAGTAGTACTGGCAGTAGTAACTCAAAATTCCCAACAAAGTATGCAGTCAATGTCATACACTTTAGTAGCCAATGTTCATTCCGTGAACACCTAAGAAGTTAAAAAACAAAACTGAAAGTAAAATGATATTGTTGATAATAGTATATTTAAACTAAAAAAATGGTATAAAACATGTCATTTTTATATTGATAATCCCTTCGACAATGTCATTAAATTGCAAGTGCAACGAGTAGTTGTTCATGATTGACAGCAAAATCAACATTGTGGATTTGTATTTCAAAAGTGTCTTATGGGTTTAAAACCATGACATGTGACGTATAATCTTCTACCTATAAACCCGTGGAATACTTGCAACTTGGATTGTTGGAGATTCAAGGTCATGAAACAGACCAGTGGAATACTTACAACTTGAATTACTTTCAAAATTAAGGATTCAATAAACATGTTAAGCATAGAGATGTAGCAACGCCTTAAAGATTTAGAAAGAGAGTGGATCAAAATAGGCATAACTTAGTGGTATATATATGTGGTGGTGTGTTTATGTAGTATCAAACATTCATAACGTAGTGGTGTGGCTCCAAATAGTCATACAGTGGTTAAGTGATTTCTCTAATCAAACTTAACTTCTATAATAAACTTGATTAAATAAACTTCTTTAATCAGTTAAGCTCAAAGATATCATGTCTTGAAGGGTCCTTTGGAAGGAACTACTGCAGGCTATTTTCACCAAAATCAAGAACAAACGAACGCTCATAAATAGCAAGAACTAACCTCATCACGTTCAGCTACATACACTTTTCTGCGTGACTTTCATTTTTATGGTTTGAACTTGAACACATCACGTTACAGTTCAATTTCCTATATCATATATTCATTAAATCATGCCAATGACCAAGAGAATTTAATCAACAAATATATAGATTGCAAATGTAATGTCACAGTAGTATACTAATTGAGACATATGTGTTTCTCACCAATCAGAACAAATACCAGATTGTTGTCCTCATCCACCATTTTTTGAATTTTATGAAAACGTTTAGCATCCTGAAACCATATATACCAGATTGATTCGACCTGTACTTAAAACATGACATGTTTCAATTTGAACCTAGTGTGACCCAGACCCGTTACCCAACCCACCCGATGCGCCCATTGTAACACCTCTAATCACAAAAAAATAAGGGGGCTTACTCGACCGCAGTACTTATAAACGGTCCAATTTGGTGGTTTAATTTAGAAAACAGGTCTATTACTAATAAGATAGCTAGAAAGGGTCACTGGCTGGAAACTTTCCCACAACCTAACTTCTAGCAAATATCCTCATAATTAGTTAACGTTAATGGAAAATTTAGATATATGTTATAGCATGTGCTTTTTTATCAAGATTAACAATTCCATTATAACAATAAAAAATTGTAATTCATTAGCCTGCTCATCCATGTTTTTTTCGACCCGGTCCTACAAGATGCGATGTTTTCGGTTTGAACCCAGTTTGACCCATTACCCAACCCAACCGACGCGCCATACCACCTCTAATCACAAAAGAAATTAATTACATAAAGGAAACCATAGACAAACACACAAGTAAAGAAAATATTTAAATACGTCTGCGAACAATACCTACAGTATGCTGTAAACCGATCTTGTCGCACTGATGTAGCATTTTGTACTTAGATGAATAGTATAGCAGCGTACATGATAGTTGGAACCCATTGCATTAAAGATCTTGTTGGTATCTCCTGTAATTATATATATGGTGCTATGACTTGAAACTCAGAGAGAATATATATGCTTACCTTCAACCGCCATAACAGTTAAGGAAGCCAACGTTGTTGCTCTAAGTCGTTCAGTGTAGCACCAATTGCGAGTCCAAATCCCTATCAAATTTGTTTAAAATTAACTAATTGTATTATTCTCATTGCAATATCATCTATTTATGTGTTGGCTAAAAGGGTAGTTTGGGTGGTGACATGTTTGATTCACTTATAAGTTAACAGGTCAAAAATAATAAAAAATCATTTATTCACTATCACACCATATAACCCATGTACGAAGCTTAATAAGAAATCCAGATAGCAAAGACACAATTAACTTGATACGCAATCCATGAGACTTCTTTCACGGATTAATAATTGGGTAGAAATAATGATAGTGCATTCGTAAAAAATGATTAACATGACCCAAATTGGGCAATTATATACTTCTTCACTACTATAAAATAAGAATCATGTCTCCTTACTTCTAAGTGCTTAGTTACTCAAAATTCAAACAACTTTTGTTGTAACCCTTAAAAATTATTAGATAGGAGAGAAAATGAATTTAGTTGTTTGACATTAAAGTATGGTGTTTGGGTCTTTGACCTTAAAAGTAAGCATATATAAGAACTATTACTTGAGTTTCATGCAGCAGAATGACTATATGAGAACGATTTAACAATTTCAAATCTAAGAGCATATAAATATATAGATTGGTATTGGTATTTGTAATGTCAAATGGATTACCAATATGTGTATACACTATGGCCGGTTTTCGACATATAATTTGTTGAATTTATAGCTAAGCTTATAGGGTCTTCCTAAGTAAGTCTGACCTGTTGAAAATAAAATAATGATTGATACCAATTGAGAATTATGTGTTTCTCACCAATTAAAACAAATATCGGACTGGTTTCCGCCACCATAGGCTGCATTTTCTTAAAAAATTTAGCAACCTGAAACCATATATATAAGTCGGAGTTAATGGGTAGCATCTTTTCCTCTACAAAGAACTCTTTCATCTACAAAGTTGAATAAACAAAATCCGCATGTAGTAATCGCATCTTAAGGATATTGTTATCACATATAGTAAACAATAAAAGCTTTCGACTCATTAACCAACCGACTACTTATACTAAACAGTAGCTTTTGACCCATTACCCAACCAACCACTTAATTTTTTTCCTATATATATTCATGTCTTTCCTGTGTTTCCACTCTTTGTATCATAATAAAATTCACATTTCAAACATAAATAACACAAACGACGAATCTCTTTATTAAAAGCAACAGAGAAAACAATCATTACACGACAAACACTTTGATATTCTTCAATCTTCAGTGCCAGGATCACAGCACGCCATTAGAAATGGATTGTACCTAATAAACATATTACACATACCACATCACTAGATTATTGAAGTTAGACAGGAAAATGCAAATGACGAATATGAAAATAAACATAATGACAATCATATTAATATTCAAACAAATTAACGACAAGAACATAAATTACTGTTTTTCCTTCCTTCTATTCCCATACCAAGCAGCAATAGGAACCAAGTCCAACAAATCATTTAAACCTTCTACATAATCTCGCTTGAACTGCAAATGGTGTAATACTCTATTAAGCATAAGAATATCAGTTAAGAGTGTGTCATTAAACATGTTTCTATAAAATATCAATTGTAATGATATAAAATCAAAGATTAAAAATTATAAAAGACGTAACAAACCTGATATCATATTCGATAATTGTTAAATGATGAGTCGATTTTGTGTTGCGATTTTGATTTAATGCTCGAGCATCATCGGAAATGCTTCTTTAGCAAGCATTTCAATTCGAAGCAGTTTCATAAAACCAAACTCTAGTTGCTTTGTTGCCAAACAAGCTTTTTAACAAAACTGCTAACCGCTTATTGCTTACCGCTTCAAAACGCTTTCAAATGATGGCTACCAAACATGACCACAAATAGTTAAATACCTTTACCCTTTACACGTTTTCCCACAATTTGACTGCCTAAACCCCAATTGTAAACTTTCATGTAATTGTTTCAATCAACATTCGAGATGGCAAACAGTTAGTGTAATAATCACTTAGATGATGGTTTTTTTAATTATGTTGCTTAATTTTATACCAATGTTAAAACCCCAATTTTCAGGTTAAAGTTATAAAAATCGTGTTGTTAATGTTATGGACCTTAAGTGGCAAACGTTAGGCGTGGCTGGTCCCTCATTTCTTGGGGGTCCATAAACGCTAGTTAAGTTTATTAACGACAAGGGTAATATCGTCTTTTCCCACCCACTGATACCATTTATTAAAGAGTAAACTACACCAGTGGTCCTTGTGGTTTTTTAAAAAGTTCGAAAATTTTGAATTTTTTTTTTTTAAAAACTTGAAAAAAAGTTCGGAAATATGAAAAAAAAATTCAAAAATTGGAAAAAAAGTTCGAAAATTTGAAAAAAGTTGATTTTTTTCAAATCGAAAATTTGGAAAATATTTCGAAAATTAGAAAAAAAATAATTTAGAAAATTTGAAAAATTAATATTTTTGAAAATTAAAAAAAGTTGGAAAGTTTGAAAAAAATATTGGAAATTTGGAAAAAATGTTCGAAAATATAAAAAACAAAAAAACAAATCGATATTTTTTCAAATCGAAAATATAAAAAAGTTCGAAAATATAAAAAAATATTGGAAACTTGAAAAAACATCGATATTTTTCAAATCGAAAATTTGAAAAAAAAGTTCGAAAATTTGAAAAACAAATCGATATTTTTTTTTGAAAATTTGAAAAAAGTTCAAAAACATGAAAAAAAAGTTCGAAAATATGAAAAAATCGAAAATTAAAAAAAATCGATATTTTCAAATCGAAAATTTGAAAAAAAATAGAATTTTTTTTTTCGAATTGAAATTTAAAATTTTTTCGAAAAAAAATAGAATTTTTAAATTTTCGAAAAAATTTTATTTTCGAAAATTTTCGAAAAATAGAAATTTTTTTTTTCGAAAAATAGAATTTTTTTTTTCGAAAAATAGAAAAAAAAAGATATTTTCAAATAGCATAGCAAAAATTTTAAATTTTCGAAAAAATTCTATTTTTTTTCGAAAAAATTTTAAATTTCAATTCGAAAAAAAAAAAAATTCTATTTTTAGAACTTTTTTTTGAAAAACAAATCGATATTTTTTTTTTGAAAATTTGAAAAAAGTTCGAAAATATGAAAAAATCGAAAATTAAAAAAAATCGATATTTTCAAATCGAAAATTTGAAAAAAAATAGAATTTTTTTTTTTCGAATTGAAATTTAAAATTTTTTCGAAAATTTAAAATTTTTGCTATGCTATTTGAAAATATCTTTTTTTTTTCAAATTTTCGAAATTTTTTTTTTCTATTTTTCGAAAATAAATTTTTTTCGAAAATTTAAAAATTCTATTTTTTTTCGAAAAAATTTTAAATTTCAATTCGAAAAAAAAAAAATTCTATTTTTTTTCAAATTTTCGATTTGAAAATATCGATTTTTTTTAATTTTCGATTTTTTCATATTTTCGAACTTTTTTTTCATGTTTTTGAACTTTTTTCAAATTTTCAAAAAAAAAATATCGATTTGTTTTTCAAATTTTCGAACTTTTTTTTCAAATTTTCGATTTGAAAAATATCGATGTTTTTTCAAGTTTCCAATATTTTTTTATATTTTCGAACTTTTTTATATTTTCGATTTGAAAAAATATCGATTTGTTTTTTTGTTTTTTATATTTTCGAACATTTTTTCCAAATTTCCAATATTTTTTTCAAACTTTCCAACTTTTTTTAATTTTCAAAAATATTAATTTTTCAAATTTTCTAAATTATTTTTTTTCTAATTTTCGAAATATTTTCCAAATTTTCGATTTGAAAAAAATCAACTTTTTTCAAATTTTCGAACTTTTTTTCCAATTTTTGAATTTTTTTTTCATATTTCCGAACTTTTTTTCAAGTTTAAAAAAAAAAAAAAATTCAAAATTTTCGAACTTTTTAAAAAACCACAAGGACCACTGGTGTAGTTTACTCTTTAATAAATGGTATCAGTGGGTGGGAAAAGACGATATTACCCTTGTCGTTAATAAACTTAACTAGCGTTATGGACCTTTAAGAAATGAGGGACCAAACACGTCTTACGTTTGCCACTTAAGGTCATCGGTGCAAATAGTTTGGTCAAGGGGATACGGTGTTGGTCAACGGCAATATCCATGGACCTGGTGTAAGTTTACTCTTTTTTTTAATTATGTTGCTTAATTTTATACCAATGTTAAAACCCCAATTTTCAGGTTAAAGTTATAAAAATCGTGTTTTTAATGTTAACCTAAAACACGATGGGTTTTCATATCTAGTCCTTTGAGATACGTTCAAGGTGATTAAAAGCAAATCACATATATTAACTTCGAATGTATGTCTTTTGAAGACTTACATGAAATAGTTGGACGGTTGGTGCATGACACGGTATCTAGATTGTATTATTGCAAAATAGGCATGCCATTAAGTGTTGGTATAACTGAACTTAACTGCGATGAAGGATGTTGAGGTTATTTCAAGCGTTGGTTATGAAAGTAAATGGATGGTTGATTTCTAAGTTGAGCATTTTGGTTATGATGTAATGGATTCATAAATGAAAAGGAGCATGGTACTAGTAATGAATCTGATGAGTCTAGTGATGTATATTGATCTAGTGATGAACAGGAGATTGATTTTTTGGACTTCCACAATGAAGGTGAAGATAATGTTGTCACTAAGATTTTTACTACTAATGATCCATTTCTTAATTAGTTGTGTAGTAATAGTGGACACTTTATAAGTTTCATAGATGACCCTATCCATGTCCTTATCCCTGCCCTTGCCAATACCGAGCTAGAAATAAAAGACCCAAAATCAAGTACTATAGATCCTAGTTTGAAAGTTAAAAAGGGTATTGTTTATCCAAAGCTTGATCCTTTAGTTACTTGGAATCAAATGCAACTTGTTTTAAGAAAGGGTAAAAGCCATTAATACTCTATGTACTTACATCTATGACTCATTATGTTTTTTGAACTTTTAAATGTGTCATTATACATCACATTTTCGACTCATTATGCTTAATCAATTCATCTTTTTACATTAAAAGACAACAATACCCTTTGTCTTCTTCACCAACCATCACCAACCACCTCCGGCAATCAAAACCACCACCAATTCCGGCCATCAACACCACTAAATATTTAAAATCACATAATCACAAATGATCCGAAGCATCTTGTTAATATTTTAATTACATATTGATCCGAAGCATCTTGTTAATATTCTAATTACATATTTTAACAAGTAATTATGTTTGTATATGCGTTGGCATGTGTTTGTGTGTGTTTATTTTAACAAGTCTTGTGTTGCGGTGCAGTGCTAATGGCTTCTCAACACTCAACAGACACCACTTTTCGATTCTTCAGGAGACACGTCACTAAACAACAACTCAAAATCAGTTTATGAAAACGCTACGGGACAACCACAAGCTAACTCTGGCGGGCCTGGGCGGATGACAACCACAAGATTTTCAAACCCGTTTGTGTGGATGGCTGGGGAGATGGTTTGTGCTATGATTTGCAGGGGTTCTGATTGGGGTTTATTTACTGCTTATCCTTACGGGTCGTATCTAAACCCGTATCCAACATCTGGGAATAGTAGTCCGAGGGTGAGACGTCAAGTAATGCTGGTTGAGAAATCACTTAACCAATTTGTTAAAGAATCTTGATGAAAAAAATTGTTGGCCAGAAAACTGGGGTTTTAGCCGGAATTCATGGGGTTTGGCTAGATATGAGATGTAGAAGATGAATATGAATAAAATGACCAAATTACCCTTGAAGATAGTGTATAATGAGTGATTTAAGAAATCAGAAAGCATAATGAGTCATACATGTGAGTACATAGAGTATTAATGGCTTTTACCCTTTTAAGAATGAGGTTTGATCATCCAGAACAATTAAAACTTGCTTTAACCAATTATGATGCAGCAAATGGTTATCAATTGTGATTTTAAAAGAATGATTAGAGATGTCAGATGTTTGTTAGTTTTGTGTGGTAGGGATGTGGTTGCAGGCAGATATGCAAGGTATAATACTAAGAAAAAGAAGGAAAAAAAATTATTTTCTAGTAGTGGTGGACTGGTGGTGATGGAGAAGTACCTAAGAAAGCTGTAAAAAAAGTGTTAAAAAGAAAGTTACATTTAAATTGAACACGATGGTAACTAGAAGTAGGAAAAGGACGGTGAAGGAGCTCGCAAAGATAGAAAGGGGACTAGCAACTCTGGAAAAGGTCGCATCAAGTCTCCACATGTTAATAGTAAGTTTGGAGATTTAGTCACCTAAGTGATTGATACAAACCCGTTTGTGGTTTTAGATTATGGGCATTTCGGATGACTTCTGAAAATTCATTCCTAATCAAATCACTACACCTTGAACATAAGTGCTTTAGAAATTACAAGCTTGGCTCTTTAATGACATACAAATTGATAGCACATCAATATGCTAAAGAAATCATTTGAGACCCTTTCATTCCCTATTTGAAGATGAAGGGATACATAAGAGAATTATTTCTCATCAATGTCACCATTTGACATTACAAAAGAGCTAAACAAAAGGCACTATATGGCTTTGAAGGTAGTTTGATAGAGGCTATCCTTGACTCAAATCATGGATCCACTTGTAGACTAGATATAAAAGAAACCAAAACTTTTTAAATGTTGAACATGAATGTCAGATCCACTTGAATAATCTGGGTAGAAGGTTGACATTGATGGTTGAATTTTATTTCAGAGCTAAATCGTATCTAATGTTAAAGATGAATTTAGGTTAAATGACCAAAATGCCCTTATTAGGCATGCACATGGGGGAATTAACAAAGAAACACTAACGACCTTTTGGTCAAAGGACATGTATGTTACAAAACGAAAAGTACATGGACGATCAGTGTAATTTTTAAAGTTTGAGGACAAAAGGTAAAAAAGTGTGTAAACTTATGAAATTAACTCCAAAATTTATTAGAGAAAATGTCACTCATACTTTATTTGTAGTATAGATATGTGTAATATATATTAAAACATATATTTTTCACTTACCATTTTGCATCTTTGCATCATTTATCTTAAATAAATTCGTCATAATTTGTATAGAAAACATTTATTTTGTTTTTGCGGTTGATTTTTTTTTGAAAATTTAAAAATGTGTCTTGATTGGTTCTCGATGGCACTCTTATGATTAAATAACATTTTTTGAACTTTGTAACTCGTGCTAACAATTTTAATTCTATCGATTTGCTTGTGTTTTTTTGCATAAAAAAAATAAAATTTTAAAATAAATAATAAATGAGGTATTAAAATTTTGTGGAAGATAATTTAATACAAGCATTTGTAGTGTGTACATGATACATTAACACTTGTATCGCTTCAAAATGCATTAACAAGTGTCTTACAAAATTTATTATAGAAAATGTCATTCATGCTTTATGTATAGTATATAGGGATGTCAATAAAACCCGTACCCGATTAAGACCCGATCCCCAAACGCGAATTGACTGGGGAATCCCCGAGTTGACCGGGGATGGGGATGGGGACGGGGAATCCCTGAATTATGAAACCGGGGATGGGGCGGGTATGGGGATAGCATAAATCCCCGACCCCGAACCCGACCCCGAACTTTTTAGTGTACAAATATATATAAAGTATTTGTATATTAATACTACATGTACATGTCTATGTATATGCTTCTGAGTATTCAAAAAGTATTATACTTGAAGTATATTTGTATGTATATGTGATATTTAATGGATCAAATATTCTTAAAGTATTAAGCACTAACTACATACTTTATTCAACCAATATTTTTTCTCAATACACATATTCGATCTATTAATTTATATAATATATATGATATTTTAGTATTTACGTTGCTTTAAAGTTGAAAGACATTTTAAATAATCTAACTATGTACAATGTATGCGTTTGAAGACATTTTATAAGTCAATTCTTTATATTTTTGATTAGTTCTGTAATTTTTATGCTTAATTCATAAGGGCGAAAAATCCCCGAATCCCCGTGGGGATCCCCGATCCCCATTGGGGACGAGGATGGGGATGGAAAACAATTCCCCAATGAGGATGGGGACGGGGATGGGGATGAGGCTCATAAATGGGGATGGGAAAGGTAAATACGATCCCCGAAATTCCCCGACCCATTGCCATCCCTAATAGTATACATACTGATAACAATCATAACATATGCTACACTATATAGTTTTAGAGAGAGAGAGAGAGAGAGAGAAAGAGAGACGTGGGTGAGGAGAGGGAGAAGAAGGAGAGAAAACTAGAAATATTAGATTAAGAAAAGAGAGAAGTCACCACCTTTTTCCCTACCTTAGCCCCCCTTATATAGGAAGGGATGTAACACCCCCATTTTTGATATATAGCAGCGGAAGCTAATCTGGGGTATTACTTCATGGATTAACAGACATAATCATAGAAAACAACTCATAAAGAGACGTTTTGGAAAATTTTGTAATCATTTATTTATTCATCCGAGTTTTTACAAAAAGAGGTCCTAAAATCTAGAAACATAAAGTTTGAATGATAACAATTTAGCCATCTTCATGTCCGTGCCACTTCGTGCCATAAGTTACTCAATTACCTGAGATAAACATGCTAAAAAGGTCAACACAATGGTTGAGTAAAATTCATAGGTTTATGATAAAT
>BQNB010120181.1:0-20678 GCA_026074375.1 Tanacetum coccineum
TTTTTAGGACTTTATTTTTAAGATATTTATTATTTTTATAGTTTTTAATTAGTTCAAATTTTAGAAAAATCATATCTTTTAATCTAAAAAGCAAAAAAAAATGTTTTTCTTTTTCCTAAAATTTTCTTTTGTCCTATCTTAGGTTTATAATTTTAGTTTACATTTTTAGGGATTAAAATTAGTTTACTTGCTTAATTGTCACATTTTATTTGTTTCCCGTATTAGTTTTTAATTGTCCATTTTAATTGTTGCTTTAAATAATCTAATCATCCATTTGCTCATTCAAATCAGAATCCAAGCTTAAACGAGGTTTCAATTTCACTAGTCGTTGGGGATAACGACCCGGGTGATCATACTTACCCGGTTTAATATACGTATTTTATATTATATTATATATATTTTTGAGAGTGAATTTTATCAAGGGTAACTTGGTGATTTTCTTAATAGCTCTTTTAAAGTATTATATTTTATATATATTTTATGTGTGTAAAACTACTCAATCAATGATCTCTTACAATAAGCTAGAAAATAATCTTTAAAAAGCTTTTACAAATTTCTAAACTAAATACAAAAAAAGCTATAACTAAAACAAACTATGTGAAATTTTTGAGAAAATTCAAGCGTCCCATTTGCTGGATCTGAGCCCAATTTATAGCAATTTTGAGAGCCGAGGCATTTTTGTCTTTCAACAAGGTTATAACCTCTATATTTCAAAAATACCATGGATGCCCTCCGTTAATTCTCGACACGTGTCCCTGACAGCTCATGAGTGCCAATCATTGGCTTTGGGGATCCGAACCTAGTATCCCAATCATTGCCAGAAGATAATATCCCTTTTCCTCCAACCATGAGACGCCACGTACCTTCTTCTAGAACTTACAATGATTGGCTTGGATCCCAGCCTGCACGTGAACCTTGTACTAAGCCTGACAACCTTGCATCCTCGTAACCGCCCTGCCAAACCTGCAGATTCTGACACTCAATCATTAGTAGTGCCACGTGTTACCACCTGAGTGGTGCCACGTGGCCTATCAGCTATCCTCGGTTTCATCACCTAAGCCACCGGTCAACGGTGGTTAACGACGGTCAACGGTGGCGTACCACCAGTCAACCACCACCGGACCACCGTAGCACCGCCGCCGGACTGCCGTCTGACCACCGGTGGCCAGACCAGTCAATGGCAGTCAAGGCCGGGTCAACGTCGGGTCAATGGCAGTCAAGGCCGGGTCAACGTCGTGGTTAACTACGGACTGCCGCCAGACCAGTCAATGGCAGTCAAGGTCGGGTCAACGCCGGGTCAGGCTCGGGTCGGGTTGCCACGTGGAACCACCTGAGTAGGCCACGTGGCAGTTGTGTTAATAACCCAGCCATGGCCAAGCTGGGAATCGAACCCGAGACCTCTCGATCCAAGGCTCAACTCAACCAACTTAACCAACTGAGCTATACCCAAGCATCATAATATATAGCAAAAGAAATTGTATTTATGGATTAATAAAGATGGGCTGGGTTCAATTTTTTATAAAAAGTCCAAATGGCTTGGTCCGGTCCAAATAAAGAGGTTCAAACATAAAAGGTCGGTACCGTTAAACTCGTAATTTCATGCTCTTTCTAACGGAGTGCTCGAGGAATTTTTACGGGTTCGTTTGAATCTCAAAAAATGTGCAAACGTTGTCGGAAGTCACTCGAAAATTATCGTTTTTGCTTCGTTTTTAATCCTTTGTACCTATAAGACATAATAACACATACCAAGCATATTTGCAATATAATTTGACATATTTTATGGTTATTAGTCTATTTTAGAGCGTTTTTTAGGGTATAAATGATGTATGTTTAAGCATATATCAAATTCTTAGGCCTTTTAGGTTTTGTGCACTGTCTTGCCATGTGACCTTCTTCCTGATAGTTGTAACACTTAACCACTCTAGCCTGACCTGTTATGTTTACTCCCTTATTTCTGTTAATCCCCTGACTGGTAGCATTGCTTCTTGCCTCACTGTTAGCATACCTATGTGTCTGTCTCCCCTGAACTGTTTGCACGGTAACTCTTCCATCTTGAATGGTTGCTTGATTTCTTAGGTTAGACGAGGTTCTAAGATGATTGTTTGTTGGTGGGTAACAAGAAGCAAATGTTGTGCTAAGGAAGGCCATTGCCTTGTTCAAATTAGCTTTGGGATCATCAAATGGAAGAAAGGATGGAAAAACAAGTCCAGAATCCAATTGTTGAAAAGATGGTGGGGATGGTTATTGTATAGCAGGTGCTTGATATGATTGTTGCAAAGCAGGTGCTTGATATGATTGTTGATGAGCTACTAAAGGATGGTTAGTAACTGTTGGCTGATATGATGATTACTGAATCATTGGAACATCAAATGAATGTTGTGGTGCAGGAGGTGAATAATACTGTTGAGCAACAGGAGAAAGCTGTGGATAATACTGAGTCGGTTTCAAACAAGGTGGTGACGAGTCACATGAGTTAGCAACCAAGGCAATTTGATCCGAATATCGTTGCTTCATTAGACAAACTTCATTTGTATGTGCTTCATGTTGTCTCAAGTAGGTATACAAATGATCAAAATTAGTGGAATGCATGTCTCTAGATAACTTGACATCCATGACAAATTTGCTCCATTCAGGTTGAAGGTGATTGACAAATTTCGTGTTGACTTAGAGTGGTTTCATTGTCATTCCAATCATATGCATATCATTTATCAATTATGCGAACTGCATGGAATACGAATGAATTGACTCTCTAGGCATAGATGTGAATGTGTCATAATCATCATACAACTTGGACTCCCATTCTTGCAATGATAAATCTGAACCTTGAATGAGTAGTTTGACTATCTTAAATATGTTTAGCATGTTCATTATGATTCACCAAATTGTAAATATCTTGAGGTAGATCTTGCAAAACAATTTTTGTTGCCTTGATATCAACTTAATCATGAGCTTTTCTTCATCTGTAAGATCAATATAAATTCGTTCTCTGGCCGTTGCAGGAGTAGTTTCATTTCTGGGTACCACAATTGTTCCATACTTGAAGGGTCCATTGAGAACTGAATCAACAAGTAACTTGCCATGTTCCTTGCCCTTCATGTACAATAGCATATGACTTACCCATGAACTGTATCGAGTCTTATCAAGCATAGGAGGACGGTTATCAGACCCGACAACAATGACATTTTATGCTAATGACAAACTTATCTTGAAATATTCGAAATGTGAAATGAAATGATTAGATTGATTTAGTGATTAATGAGAATTTTGTTGAAGTGTTATTGTTATAAGTTATTATGTCCTTGTTATTTCACAGGATTTTACAAATCTTTAATAAAACGAGAAAATAAGTGAGTATTTCACAGGATTTTACTAATGCAAGACAAACCGTTGAAAATAACTTTTTCTTGAAAATTACGTATTCCGCATAAAAAGGTTACGTATTTCGCAGGATTAAGTTGGATTACTTATTTTGCAGGATTAAGTTTCAATTTGTTAGGTTTGTGCCTAATAAAATTACGTATTTCGTAGAAAGAATCCCTTGTAATACTTATTCCGCAGGATAAAGACTAAACATATTCCGTAGAAATAATCTTTGACATATTCCGCAGAAACAAACTAGAACATATTCCGCAAAAACAAGTTAGAACATATTCCGTAGGAAGAAGCTATGACATATTCCGCAGGATAAAGAAATGAGTTGTTAGGTTTCTTGCCTATAAAAGTACTTATTTCGCAGAAAGAGAACAACCTGTAATACTTATTTCGCAGAAACAAGGGCAAACATATTTCGCATAAATAAACTAAGACATATTCTGCAGAACCTAAACATATTCCTCAACCTTCAAAACATGTTTCGCATGATTCAAACTTTTTCGGAAAACCAAATTTTAAATCACCTAAAAAGACACTTTTTAAACGTTTTTTCACCAAACCTTTTGTACGACTAACTATATCTAGGCAAGATACATCATAAAAACACAAACTTTAAGGTTTTTAACAACAAAACCTTATGTTTAAAAAAGACGCATACCAAACAAGAAAAAAGCTAGAAAAATCATATGTAAATGATGTAAAAACGCACACAACCTCACACAATCATCCCATGACGACTGATACCAATTGATGATATCACAAATCAAGTATCTAAATGAGAAAGTAAGGAAAAACTAGAGAGAGAAAGAGAGGTGGATTATCACTTATAGAGAGAGAAAGTAAAATGATACTACCTCTGTCCCACATTAAGTGTCCAGTTTGACTTTTTAAGCCTTTTTTATTTAACTTTGACCTTAATTATTTATTCTTATATTATATGAAACTTGATGCAAAATATATGAATGGATAAAGTTTTAAATGTGTTTTTCACTGGTATAATTTTTATTAAGTAGTATATAATACAAACAAAAATATTTACGGTCAAAGTTGATGTAAAAAGACTTTAAAAGGTCAAACTGGACACTTAATATGGGACGGAGGGAGTATTAGTGTGTGTAACAAATGACCAACACCCTCTCCATGGGATGGAGAGGGCTTATATACTCCTTACAAAGGGCCGGCCAAGCCTTGGTTGTCCATGGGCTTGGTCTAATTAGCTTAACTTTTAACCAAACGATTAACTACGAGCTACGAGATACTAAATTGGAAGTGATCGAGCATTTTCTCGATTCCTAACATAAACTATCATTTTACCTATTTTAGTTTTCATTGGACACGTTTTTGTAGTTTATTAATGTTGTTTCTCTTTCTGGCATGTTGTATCCGATTATGTTAAAGACTAACCAATCTTTACCGTGTTTTGTGATTTGATATCCTAGTTGAATATAAAGTGCCCCCGCCCTGTTGATACATTATCCGTCACCGGAGGAAAAAAGCGAAATACTTTTGACAATTATGAAGGTAATATTTTTACATCTTACATAATCAGGTGAATTACAGTGTAAATGTTAAAGAGTTCTATTTAAGGGGTGTTTGGGATTGCTAATTTAAAAGTGTTTATCGGTATTACAGATTTTGCCAACTCCTTCGCTCCTCTTTTAAGCCACAAAATTAGATGAGTGCCAAATACCATTTGACAGTGGTGTCAAAGGTCCTACTACCAGCAGTTCCAAACGCTGTTGTAGCAGCGATTCCAAACACCCTGCTTAGATGCTAATAGCAATATGCTGGCGCACAATGCCGAAGACCCCGATGACTTGCTTATACACCGTTACACCATAGCAAAATGACGGGTAACTGTGCAGACTAAGATTGGTAAGGGACTAGCTACAAGTTGTATTAGTGGTTTCATACTAAAGGATACATCTGCTCCATGTAGCCCAGTCTGGTACGTTTACTTCAACACATAAGTTTTCTCTAGGTGTGCTTAGTTGTGTTTATGTTCTGATTTGTTTGTTTAACCAAATCAACCCATTCAAAAGCAATGGGTCAAAACTGCGCATAAGATCAGATAAAAGATCAGGGAAAACTTCATAGGATTCATGCCCATAAAGTGGCCTTGCTGCATACGCGGACCCATCTGATTCATTGCATCCTGCATCACATCAATGTAAAAATAAATGTCAACCCAATTATTTTGATTTTCACTGCTATTTAAATTCTCTCAAACTCGGTTTCTTTTTGGAGTAGTACAGTATCTAACTAACCTGCATGCGCATTTTAAATTTGGTTTGTTCGAATGCTAGAAAAAACATTTTTTATATCTTTTAACCTTACGTAAATGGATATATTAATTGGTCACTTGCATAAAAGTTAACTAAATTATGGTTCAAATTATATTCACAAAGTCAAGAAACGGTTGCAACAATGATTGGAATGGATTTAGGAATGTTTCTTGCACATATTACAATGGACACTCAATAATCATATGGTTCTCTTTTCTATTTGGTATAGCAGATGCAATTGCATGAAGAAGTTGATCGACAAAGGGTTGGTTGTAAAATCAAGCTGCCCCGCAAAGTAAGTGCATTCTGATTTACTATTTTTGATCAAATAGATTTAAAAGAAACATGTCAACCATGGATCATAAATCACAGCCACCTAAATCACAACCCGT
This sequence comes from Tanacetum coccineum, assembly GCA_026074375.1. Lineage (NCBI taxonomy): Eukaryota > Viridiplantae > Streptophyta > Magnoliopsida > Asterales > Asteraceae > Tanacetum > Tanacetum coccineum. The sequence continues at coordinate 6,050 of BQNB010120181.1, forward strand.
GAACCCAACACCTGAACCACAGCTTCTTGTGGGCTAGTGATGACATCAAATAACGTCTATTTTATAGCATCATTTATCCCATGTTATTAACCTATTTTGTATAATTATTTCAAAGAATTGTTACTTAATCATTTAATTTTGAGAATTGCAGTAATTATGTAGTAATTGGTGAAAGTTAGCAAAAGGCGCGCATTCTGAAGCTTAAATAAAGATATTTTGAAGATTACTATTCTGAAGACCAATACGCCGTATCTATCAAGGAAGATACGGCATATCTGTGCCTGCACTCACCAAAGACCACAGAAGGATAAAACTCAATACGTCGTATCCAGAGAGACTTAATACGCCATATTCAAGATATAGTATGTAAATATTCTGGAAGATATCAAGCGTGGTCCCTATTCCAAGAAATCCCTAATACGCCGTATCTAATCCTTGGATACGCCGTATCGAACCGACTTCCAGACCTTATAAATAGAAAACTCAAAAACGAGTTTTAAGTGTGCTAAATCATATTCTCGATACCAAAACCATAAAAGTCGATTTTTAGAGGAGAAAAAGAGCAGAAGAGGCCGAGCAACGTTATCAATTCCATAGGAGACATCGTGTAATTCTATATACTTTAGTAATAGTTCAGTTTTTGGTATCATTCGTTAACTCGGTTAGTTTACCTTGGCTAAATAATTACTCTTGTATTTATTATGACATTTGAAGGCTAATACCTTTAGGTATTAGCCATTATTATAAAGATTTGAATGTTTGGTATTTGTTTATCTCGATTTCTTGATTTATCGTTGAATGCTTGTTTATGTTTATCAATTTATACTTGTTTATGCGCTTTTGTATGCGACCTATCATTCAACTGGATCTAGGGATACAGACCAAGTAGATCTAGAGTCCGGGGTAGCTCTCTATATAGTAATTTTTACATCTAGAATAATAGGATCACAAATATTTTCCTTCTAAGTATGTGTCTAGGATACGCTTCGGGCTTAACTAGTTAATTGGATATTGCCAATGGTTTATTGATCGTGTTGACTAGCAGGTGACCTAGATAATTCAACAAGTAACATTCTATTTCTATTGGATAGTTGGAAAAGTATACTACTAGTGTATAAATTACCATTAAGCGGTAAGTAGGTAAAGTTTCTATGAGCTAGGGTTTAACAAGATCACCATTGCTTTAATCCCTAAGATAGATTATAACCAGCAAATAAGGATGCTTTATGCGGATGCTTTAATTATGACAGAATTAATGTGTCTAGGTCTTAGGATGATGTAACGCCTAAGTCTTAAGAATGATATGCCACCTCGAGAGAAGAAATCATTGCACTTAATAAACAAACCAACTTTCTAATCGGATTAATAATGGTTAATACAGTTTTCTTATATTTGGCTCGATCGCTCTTTTATCTTTTGTTTATTAGGCTGCATGGGTTAAAGTGCTCTGAATTGATTGTAGTCACTAACCAAACCGTGCCAGTCTCTCAGGTTGAAAACCCCCTTTTTACCCGTTCGAATTAGGATTTAGACTGACATAGGTTTAGAATAGAATATAATTAACATAGATTAGATGTAACACCCCCAAATTGGGTCGCAGCGGAATAATGAGTCCGAGAGCGTTACTTTCTAGATCAATAGCACAAGATATGAGAACCACCTCTAAAAGAGTCGTTTAAAATACGATACATTGGATTTATTGAAATTGTTTAATACAAAGCGCAACGGCTTAAATTGTTCAACATTTGATAACAAAGATTTTAGATCATAACAAAAATCCCAAGATGTAATGACTCCAAATCTTTTATGCATGACTCCCCAAAAGAGTGTCCTAATGTATCCTTAGCACCTCGTGCATCATTGACCTGAGAAAACATGCTTTAAAACGTCAACATAAAGTTGGTGAATTCATAGGTTTATGTAAATATAATGTAGGACCGCAAGATTTCCATGTGTATGATAATGCAACAGATGCAAACATCACAAAGTGTAATTACGTTTCCCTAAGTTCATGACACTGAAGCTCGATATGTATGAATGCAATATAAATATTGCCACATTGCCCGTGATGATGTTCAACCCTAAACATCCCGAATCCGACATGGTATACATCCATTGGTTCACTCTGTGACACCAGTGAGAGCTACTCACCCAGATGGGTATGTCAATCCCAAATAGATCTATTTATAACATTCGCGCTCAGATAAAGTAATTGACAGTTTATGATAATAGGCACAGTAGGTTATCGCTACTTAGGCAAACACGTAATCATGATAAAGTGTACAATTACGTCTAATTTGTAAAACAATGCATGTTTCTCACCCCAAAAGTTGTAAATCGTTGATATAATAAAAATATGGGAACTCACCTTAGCAAGTAGTCCTCTATGAAAGGTAATATACCCAAGTATGGAAAATGCATCACACCGTCAAATACCTAAGTAAATACGGCCAGTCTTAGTTTACAAGTTTAGGCCAACGACTTCGTGTATAAACTACAATAATTTGCTAGTTTATATATATTGTTATCACTTGTGTGGTGATGTACACGTTTATTATATTTGTTTTCCTCGTTTGCTCTTGGGAAGATGTACGACTATATACTTTTAAATATACACGGTGTTTAAGTATTAATAATAGATACATCTATTTATTATTCGCGTGACTTTAGTTATATAAGTATCCGTATTATACCACGACTAGTCCTATACCAGGTGTGTTCATTTAAATCACTTAATTATATAAGATACCTTTAGGTTTTCATTAGTGGCAAAAATAGTCCCTATACTTAAATAGCAGAATATTTACCGTTTACACCCCTAAGTTTCCATGTTGCTACGTTTAGTCCCTCTATTTTACAAAAATTACATTTTAGGTTCTTATGAGTTCCAAACAGTCCCTTAAGTTTAGGAATGTCAAAAACAATATTATTAAAACACTAGCAGTATTAACAATATGCTAGCAGTACTAACTCTGCTAGCACTACTAACTTCTGCTAGCAGTACTAACTTCTTAAGCCTGGCGGTATTAACTTCTAACTTAGCTCGTATCATATAACCCATCAGTGAGTTAACAATTTCGTTAGAGTTTGTTTGAGCTCATGTTGGACACAAGACGCGGGTATTGTCTTGCTAACTTATTTTGACATATTCCAAACAACCCTAGTTTGCATATACTATAGTATACACATCCTTTATTGAGCAAGACGAGTTGTTAAGTATAATGATACGTGACATGAAAGTGTTTTCATTTCCAAACGAGTTATCAAACCTCTCGGCTCAATATTTTACGTGTGCATGTCATGTTTAAACATTCATGCTTATATACAAGATCTTTGTTACGTGCCTTATGGCTTTTCGTTCACCACACAATTCTATATATGTTGTATATTATAAGACGTGGACATGGGTTGTGTCATGCTAGGCACGACCCATGTTTAGCTTGTTAACATATAAAAACTGTGCCTTATGACACATGAAGCAAACATGAAACTTAAGTATGAACACAAGCTAAGACACTTACAAGGGTCCTAGCTTCTTGAAGGGTAGTGTCATGTGGTGTAGTAATAAACCCAAATAGTATAGCCCAAGTCCTAGCTTAAACCCGAATCCTCCTTGTTTTCAAACCCTTAAACGTATAACTCTAGCTTATAGATCACTAGGCTATACCTTAGATCCTTTGTTTGTGAGTTATGGTGTCGTGTTTGTGCAAGTTGTGTCTCGATTGTGGTATGACCCGAAAGTAAGGACAAAGATAATTTTTGCTAGAGTGTTGTTAAATGTGTGAGTGTGTAAACACACTTAGTTGTGAGTCTTCCTATTTATAGAGAAAATATCTCTATACCACTTCCTAAAACCATGTCTCCTTTGCTAGAGAGGAGTAGTAGTTTAAGTACATGCTTAGGTGGTTTTTAGGGAAGTTCAAGCTTGTTTAAGTACAAGTATTAATGAATTTGGTGATGTACAAGATTTTTCGAGATTTGTTAGGTTGTATGTGTGGGTGACGAGTTGGTTAAAGGAAGGGAAACACAAGATACAAATCTTGTATAAGATTTGTTAAGTACATTGCCTTAATTAACCCTATGTTGTACAAGATTTAGCCAATATTTGTGTGTATTACCCAATGGTCCTTGTGCCGTGTGAAATGAAAGAAAAACAAGGCAAAGTGTGCTAGTGTTTAAGTTTTCCTTACCCTTAAACTAACTACACATTCATCCTTAAACTAACTATGGTATGCTATGGGTTAAGGGTACATATTGTAAGGGTATATAAGTTATTTTTGCTCCTTCCCACACCATTGGACGCCTAGGATTTGAGTTAGGGTACACATGATTAGACAATGTTTAGATATATGAGCTTCTATGTACTTAAGTTGGTTAATAACTAAAAGTATATAATGTTTGCCTTATGTTTGTGTTATGTTTAATCATAACCGGCCCCTATAGGCTTAATGACACAAAAATTGTACAATTGTTATGTTTCGGGAATAAAAGTGGGTATTGGTTTGAGTCTAGATATGTCTAGGTATTTTCCGGGTATGTCTAAATGTATTTTATTGCAAAACATAAGCGTTTTACGTAACCAATAAAAATAAAATATGAAAGGTTATAAATTATATTCTTAATAATCATATAACACTTGCTTGATGTAAACATTAACTTGTTTGGTGTCCATTTACGTGGGATTATGATTTTTAGTTTACGCGATTTAACTATAAGAAAATAATTAAAAGCGGACGCGTAAAACCCTAAAAATAAATAACAGAAATAATTGAGTCGGGAAATGCCCTGAAAATGTGAAATGTTACGGTCTCCACCCGTTAGAAGAGCCTTGTCCTCAAGGCTCAAGTTGCAACACTTGACGAAGGTACGGGTTTAGTAAAGAGATGCGGATACTTCTTTTAAAATTGATCTTCGCGTTCCCATGTGAACTCAGGACCTGTCCTTGAGTTCCATCAAACCTTGACAATTGGGATACAGCTTTGCTTCAACCGTTTGACTTCTCGATCCATGATCTCTACAGGTTCTTCCACAAAACAGAGCTTGTCATCCACATGGAGTCCTTCCAACAGAACGGCTAATGGTTCGTCGGAATAACATTTCTTCAGATTGGAGACATGAAATGTATTGTGAACTCTGCTCAACTCTTGAGGAAGCTCAAGCTTGTAAGCAACGGTTCCAATCTTTTCCAGCACCTTGAAAGGTCCAACATATCTAGGGTTTAACTTCCCTTGTTTTCCAAAACGTACGACCCCTTTCCAAGGTGAAACTTTGAGCATAACTCTATCCCCAACTTGGAAATCCATCGGCTTACGCTTTAAGTCGGAGTAACTCTTTTGTTGGTCACGAGCGACTTGCATTCTTTGCTTGATCTGAATGACCTTCTTAGTTGTCTCCTGGACCATTTCTAGACCGGTGAGTTGAACTTGCCCGACCTCGGCCCAACAAACAGGTGAGCGACACTTTTGACCGTAAAGTGCCTCGAAAGGTGCAGCCTTGATGCTAGCGTGATAACTGTTGTTGTAAGAAAACTCAACTAGTGGCAAATGTCTAACCCAACCATTTCCAAAGTCGATCGCACAAGCACGTAGCATATCCTCGAGAGTTTGGATATTTCTCACGCTTTGCCCATCAGCCTGCGAATGGTACGCAGTACTCATATCCAAGTTAGTACCCAAATCCTTCTGAAGCGACCTCCAGAAATTTGATGTGAATCTAGGGTCACAATCACAAATGATCGAGACAGGTATTCTATGCCTCGTGACTACCTCCTTCAGGTACATTCTCGCCAATTTCTCCATGGAAACAGTCTCTCTCATTGGCGTAAAGATTGCAGACTTAGTAACTCGGTCCACAATCACCCAAATGGTGTCATATCCTTGCGATCACTTAGGAAGCTTGTTGGAAACACAAAAAGTATCGGTCACTTCCAAGTTGTAATAGGTCTTAGCTCGTAGATTGTGTCATGTTAAGTATAGAAGCTAATCCGGCCCAAGGCCCATGGGAAGCCCATCATAGCCCATGGGCCGGCCATCATGTAACTATATAAGCCCTCTCCTAGCCTTGGAGAGGGGTTGGTTGTTTTCATTTCTTCCATATTTCCACATAGTAATAACATCATCCATTCCATCACTTTCTCTATCTAAACATCACAACCCACATCTCTCTCTTGTTCTTGGTAGATCATTAGATTACATGTTTCTTCAATTGGTATCAAGAGCCATGGAGTGGTGTGTTTAGTTTTTGTGTTTGTCTTGTGATTTGTGTTCAAAATCTTTATAAAGAACAAAATTTTTGATTCAAAATTTTTTGGCGTAAAAACCTTAAAGTTTTCATTTTTATTGTTCCTATAGGGTTAGTAACACTAGTTGTACAAGAATTTTTGCTAAAAACCATTCAAAAATGTGTCTTTTTGAGTTTTGAAAATTTGAGTTTCGTAGTAGTTGGAACCGAACGAGTACAACCGAACAAGAATAGCCGATCTAGTATTTCTTTGACAACCGAACGAGTTGTCTGTTTCAAGAGCCGAACTAGCTTAGTTGTTTGACAACCGAACAAGCAGAGCCGAACTAGCTTAGTTGTTTGACAACCGAACGAGTTAACCGAACAAGCAGAGCCGAACTAGCTTAGTTGTTTGACAACCGAACGAGTTAACCGAACAAGCAGAGCCGAACTAGCTTAGTTGTTTGACAACCGAACGAGTTAACCGAACAAGCAGAGCCGAACTAGCTTAGTTGTTTGACAACCGAACGAGTTAACCGAACAAGCAGAGCCGAACTAGCTTCGTTTTGTTTGACAACCCGAACGAGTTAACCTACAAGCAAAGCCGAAAAACAAAAAAAAAAAAAAAAAAAAAAAAAAAAAAACAAACCAGAAAAAAAAAAAAACAAAAAAAAAAAACAAAACCTAATACTTAGTTGTTTGACAACCGAACGAGTTAACCGAACAAGCAGAGCCGAACTAGCTTAGTTGTTTGACAACCGAACTAGATAACCGAACAAGCAGAGCCGAACTAGCGTATTTGTTTGACAACCGAACTAGATAACCAAACAAGACAACCGATCTAGGCAATTTCTTTGTCAACCGAACTAGTCAATTCCATTTAAGACACATTAACTTAAAGTTCTAAATTATACTGTTTATTTCTTTGACTTGTAAAATCCCGTGAAACAAACACATAACCAAACACAATTTCTTTCTACCACCGATCGATCAATTTGTAATCTTTTTTATACCACAATGACGACTCTTGCCGATAAGTCACTTCTTTCAAGAGGAGACAACAAACCACCAATGCTTGAAAAACAATTGTATGATTCTTGGAAGAGCCGAATGGAACTGTATATGTTGAAAAGACCTCATGGAAGAATGATTATTGCCTCTGTTGAAAAAGGACCACTCGTTTGGCCTTCAATCACTGTGGATGGAGCAACAAGGCTTAAGGAATATATTGAACTGACTCCCGCTGAAGCCATTCAAGCTGATTGTGACATCAAAGCAATAAACATCATTCTCCAAGGCCTTCCAACTGAAATTTATGCTCTTGTGAGTCAACATCGTGTTGCAAAAGATCTTTGGGAGAAGATTAAACTGCTAATGCAAGGAACGTCGTTAACAAAACAAGAACGAGAATGCAAGCTGTATGATGAATTCGATAAGTTCACTTACAAGAAAGGAGAGTCGTTACATGAGTACTACTTGAGGTTCACTCTATTACTCAATGATATGAACATCTACAAGATGCCATTGGAGCAATTTCAAGTTAACATCAAGTTTTTAAACACTCTTCCTGATGAATGGAGCAAATTTGTTACTGATGTTAAATTGGTCAAACACTTGCATACTACCAATGTTGATCAGCTTCACGCTTACCTGCAACAACACGAAAGCCAGCAAGATGAGTTCTATATTGATGCATGAACGTAACTCCTGATCCTCTTGCTTTAGTTGCATCTCACCAATTACCTCCGTCAACTTATCAATCTCATCTACACACTCTCCCGAACTCTCAACTTCAACATCATGTTTCACCATATACATCGTCAACAGTGTTGTACAGCCTTTATCAGACTCAACAATTCCACAACTCAGTCAACAACACCTCTTTCAATCACTTATCCATCAACTGAGTACCAATCCCTCAGTTCAACCACAACGTTTATTCTCCACAATCATCCATCCCACAATTGGAATAATCACCTACAACTTACCAACATCACCCAATCTGAGTATTCCCAACCAGACTCCGGTCTAATTGTTCCAGTGTTCCAGAAAGGGGATGATCCAATTGATGCGATCAATCACATAATGTCATTCTTAACTGCTGTTGTCACATCCTGGTATCCTACTACCAATAATCAGCTAAGGACTTCATCAACAAGCTACCATTTATGATGGAAAAGTGACTGTGCAACCTGTTCAGGGGAGGCAAACTACTTATGCTGCTGGAATAATGAGAAAATACACTCCTGGAGCAAGTAGAAGCAACACAGGGAAACAATTGACTGTCATCTGTTACAACTGCAAAGGGTATATTTCCAAGCAGTGTACTATGCCCAAGAGAAAAAGGGATGAAACGTGGTTCAATGTAAAGTGTTTAGCTGGTTCAAGCTCATCAAGTGGCAAGTTTAACAGAGGAAGAATAGCATTTTTGGCAGATCCAGACTTCCTGGACACTCAAACCTCTCAGACAGTCAATTACCAACAATGCTGCTTATCAAGCCGATAATCTGGATACCTATGACTCGATTGGATGAACTTAGACTCAGCCAAGATTGCTCTCATGGCGAAATTTTACAAGAATGGCTCAGATGCACTCACTGAGGGGGGGGGGGGTAGGCAAGCGAAGTCCGGATAAAGGGACGTATGATTAATCATATCAAGTAGAGCAGATATTAGGGGGCGGGGGGGGGGGGGGGGGGGGGGGGGGGGGGGGGGGGGGTGGGAGGGGAGGGATTAGGAGGCGTTGTGGGGGTTGGGGGCATTAAGGTGTTTCGGGTTTTTGTGAATTGATTGCAATATCAATGTCCTTGTTGCGCTCGGGAGTATTTGAGGGGTGAGTACATAAACAGGGAAACTGTATCATATCTAACCTCTTCTACTATACCAAAAAATGTCCCTATATTATCTATGTTTGAACAATTTAAAATACCCAAGTGTAACTGCACCATGTTTAATCGGAATATAAAAGTGCCATAAAGCTTTGACTACCAACTTACAGATAGAAAGAAGAAGGTTAAGATTTGAAAAGAATTGCAAAATGATGAGAAACAGTTTTTCAGGAGCGAAATGAACAGTATGCCAAGATTGAACGTCTTAAGCAAACTCTTTCTGAACAAGTGCAAGAAAAGGATTCTTTAATGAAAACAGTTTCTGATCTCAAAAATGATTTAAAAATGGAAGAAAACAGAAATATTGATAGAGAAATTGCTTTAGAAAAGAAAATTAAGCAACTTGATAATATCATTTCAAAATTACTAATCTGCGCAGACGTTCAATATGATTACTATATCCAAATTTGTTATGATCATTCCACAAAACAAGCTATCGGTTTTGAAAAACCTTTCTATCTAAAGAAAGTTCGGGAGTCAAAGCCAAAACTGTATGACAGGAATGTCATTCTTAAAATGGATACTATTGTGATTCCTGATTCTGATGAGACATTAATGCTTTGTGAAGAGAGTCGTTCAAAAATGCTTTTGAAAGAACAAGATCCAATGGTTGTAAAAAATAAAGTGAACACTAAACCCATTAATTATGCTGTTCTTAATAACGATTACAACAAACGATTTGTTCGACAATCTGATTTATATAGTGAACATGCCTATTGGAAAGCGACTTCGGTCCCACCTTTAAACCCATCTCCTTCTTCCACAACCAACAAAGTTGAGGTTCCAAAAGAATTTCCTAAAGTGAGTATGGTGAATACTAGCTTGAAAGAGCTTAAACGCCATCTTGCTGGCTTTGATCAGGTTGTCAAAGAAAGAACCACTGCCACAGCTATCACTGAGGGCACGTGGGGGTTTGAACATACAAAGGCTTGTTTTCGAGATGAAATTATTCCGTTTATAAAAGAATTAAAAGATATCTTCAATAACTTCAATCAATACTTGGTTGATAAACTTGCCGATGTCCAAAATGTCTTTTATCAAATGGAACAGCGTCCGAACAACACGCCAGGAGTCCAGAACTTTCGAAGTTAAAATGAATCAAGTTTTGTGTGAAAATGAACGACTCTTGGCACAAGCGCGAGAGTGAGTGAGAGCATGAAATGTAAAAACTGTGTGGGTGGGGAAGGGTGGGTTGTGCTTAGGGAGTGGGAGGGAGAGGGTGAGTAGGGGGGGGGGTATATGGTGGGAGATTGAATGGCAAGGGGTGGCAGGGTCGGAACGGGCGTGACTGAGCTTCGAGCACAAAAGGAATGTGTTGATAAAAGAATACTTATGAAAGACTTTGTAAGAATTTTACAACTCTTGAAAAAACATTGCATCACTTTGGAAGCATGATTCCTCACTTAACAAGAAATTATTTCAAAGAAAAACAGTGTTTTTAGATCCAAAATGCTCCAGTTTTTAACTCAGTTTGTTTGAATTAAGTGAATTGAGAGCTCAGTCCTTAAGGGAAAGGACACAGTCATTGTCAAGTTGAAAGAGCAAAATTAATCCTAAAAAGGAAATTGTAGATTGATATAAAGTCAATGGACAAGGATAAAAATTGAGACCTTAACATTGAAAATGGACATAGATGGCAAAACTGTTGCTGAGAATGAGCAATTTGAAACAGACTTATAAGCAACTTTATGACCGATTAAACCAAAACGAGTTCAATAAAAAGAACAAGTGATGCCGGTAATCAACAAGTCAATATAAAGTCTGGTAAATTCTGGATTTAAATGCAAAACTTCAGGAACAAGGTTTTGGTCCTAGCAGCCTAAAAAATGATAAGGAAACTTAAAGAAAAGCTTTAGATAAGGGAGATGCTATTGAACCACTCTGTTGATCCAAAAGTGTCTAAGGATAATGTGGAACCAATCACGCCCAAATTGTTGAATAAAAGGACTGCTCACTCCTCCTATATTAAGCACACTCAGGAAGAAGCTTTGGTCCTTAGGGATATAGTCGAACATGTAAAAGTGAATTATCCTCAAGATTCACTTTTAGAGTCTGCCTTTAGGTATACCAAAGTCATTCAGGAATTGCTTTCACACATAAGTAGGACTTGCCCTAGCATCAACAATTTTGATCCTCAATTAGTTGCGGTCACACCGAGGAAAAAGGACAAGAAAGTTAGGTTGCTGAATCAATCACATCCACCAGAAAACCACAAAAACAGACTTGACTTCAAACAAGTTTCTAACAAGCGTGTGTTCATTCTACATGATAAGACATTCCTAGCTAATTGCTAACGGATCACAGCCATCAGGCAATACCAGGAAATGATAAGATTCAGCAAACACCAAGTAGTAAATTCGAATGAATAAAGTAGAAGCTCACCCTAGGAACGTAACTCTAGTTTTGAAATCAAATGGAAAGGTAGTGATGATTGCATGTCTTCTGATAATTTGTGTGTTTCTAATTCTATGAATGATGTGAAATTTCGTGCTAAATCTAAGAAGAGAAAATCTAAGAAAGAGATTTGGAAACCAACAGGAAAAGTGTTCAATAAGATGGGATATATTTGGAGACCTACCGGTCGGACCTTCACTATTGTAGGAAATGCGTGCCCTTTAACTAGGATTACCACTACTAATGAAGTGCCTTCTAGGAAACCAATAGTTCTAGAATCTGAATCACCCAAACCTGTGGTTAAATTGGTATACTCAAGGAAACCTAGGAAGAATAAGAATACTGAGTCCGTTAGCAAAACTAAGGTTATAAAACCAATGTCTGCTAACAAACAGGAACCCAGTAAATCCTGGGGATCCACAAAAACCAATATTCCATCTACTTCTCTTAATGAATGCAGGTTGTCCAAATCGTCCTCTGGTATTTGGACTCCGGTTGCTCGAAGCACATGACCGGAGATCGCTCTCAGCTCACCAATTTCATCAGTAAATTCTTGGGTACAGTCAAATTCGGAAATGATCAAGTTGCAAAGATAATGGGTTATGGAGACTATCAGATTGGGAATGTTACTATTTCAAGGGTTTATTACGTTGAAGGACTTGGGCATAATCTATTTTCTGTGGGACAATTCTGTGATTCCAATCTCGAAGTGGCTTTTCGTCAACACACATGCTTCATTCGCAATCTAGAAGGTGTTGATTTATTGACGGGATCTCGAGGGGATAATCTTTATACACTCTCACTTGGGAATATGATGGCGTCCTCTCCCATTTGTCTATTGTCAAAGGCTTCTAAAACCAAGTCTTGGTTATGGCATCGTCGTCTATCTCACTTGAACTTTGGTGCTATCAATCATCTTGCAAGACATGGACTTGTACGAGGTCTCCCTAAGCTCAAGTTTGAAAAGGATCACTTATGTTCTGCATGTGCATTAGGCAAAAGTTCAAAGAAACCCCACAAACCCAAATCTGAGGACACCAATCAAGAAAAACTCTATCTGTTGCATATGGATCTGTGTGGGCCAATGCGTGTCGCGAGTGTCAATGGAAAGAAGTACATCCTCGTTATTGTCGACGACTACTCTCGATTTACATGGGTAAAATGTTTGCGATCAAAAGATGAAGCTCCAGCTTTTATTATCAACTTTTTGAAGATGATCCAAGTACGGCTTAAGGAAACCGTCCGTCGCATCAGAACAGATAATGGAACTGAGTTTGTTAATCAGACATTGCGTGAATATTATGAGAAGGTTGGCATCTCTCATGAAACATCAGTTGCACGCTCTCCACAGCAAAACGGTGTTGTTGAAAGACGAAATCGTACGCTAATTGAAGTAGCCCGCACTATGTTAATTTATGCAAAAGCTCCTTTATTTCTATGGGCCGAAGCAGTTGCCACAACCTGTTATACCCAAAATCATTCCATGATACGTCGTCGTCATGGTAAAACACCATACGAGCTTTTACACGACAAACCTCCCGATCTATCATAACTTCATGTGTTTGGTGCACTCTGCTACCCAACGAATGATTACGAGAATTTGGGCAAGTTACAACCGAAGGCTGACATTGGTATTTTCATTGGCTATGCACCCACGAAGAAAGCATTTTGGATTTACAACAGACGTACCAGACGAATAATTAAAACCATTCATGTTGACTTTGATGAGCTGACCGTGATGGCTTCTGAATACAGCAGTTCAGGACCCGCACTTCATGATATGACTCCTGTAATAATCAGTTCAGGACTCGTGCCAAATCCTCCTCCTTCAACACCATTTGTACCACCTTCAAGATCTGACTAGGATTTGTTGTTTCAACCAATGTTTGATGAGTTACTTAATCCCTCACCTTATGTTGATTTACAAGCACCAAAATTCATTGCTCATATTCCTGAAGTAGTTGCACCTGAACATGCTATATTAACTGGCTCACCTTCCTCAACTACAATTGATCAAGATGCACCATCACCAAGTAACTCTCATACAACACAAGAAACTTAAACTCCTATCATTTCTCATAATGTTGAAGAAGATAATCATGATATTGAAGTCGCACATATGGGTAATGATCTGTACTTTGGTATTCCAATTCCAGAAGTTACTTCTGATCAATCCTCATCATCGGATGTTATTCATACAATTGTGCCTCCCGATCACCAAGTTTCTGAACACAATAGCAAATGGACTAAGAATCACCCACTTGAGAATATAATCGGTGATCTCAACAGACCAGTTTCCACTCGACTACAAATCCATGAACAAGCCTTATTCTGCTACTATGATTCCTTTCTCACATCTGTCGAACCTAAGAACTACAAAGACGCATTAACTCAAGCATGTTGGATTGAAGCTATGTAAGAGGAACTTCATGAATTTGAACGTCTTGAAGTTTGGGAACTTGTTCCTCCTTCTGATAAAGCATTTGTCATCACTCTTAAGTGGATCTATAAGGTTAAGCTTGATGAGTTAGGAGGTATTCTGAAAAACAAGGCTCGGTTGGTCGCTCATGGTTATCGTCAAAAAGAGGGAATCGATTTTGAAGAGTCCTTCGCTCCGGTTACAAGATTAGAGGCTATACGAATTTTTCTAGCGTTTGCTGCTCATATGAACATGGTCGTCTATCAAATGGATGTGAAGACAGCGTTTCTGAATGGTAATCTGTGGGAAGAGGTTTATGTTAGTCAATCGGATGGATTTGTGGATCCAGACAAACCTAACTACGTGTACAAGCTTAAGAAAACTCTTTATGGGTTGAAATAAGCTCCTCGCGCGTGGTATGATATGTTGTCTTCATTCCTGATATCCAATGACTTCTCAAAAGGCTTAGTGGATCCTACTCTGTTCATCCGTAGATAAGGCAAGGAACTACTACTGGTACAAATATATGTCAATGACATTATCTTTGCTGCATCTACTCTTGAACTTTGTGATCTATTCGCTAAAATCATGTGTTCAAAATTCAAGATGTCGATGATGGGTAAAATCTCATTTTTCTTAGGACTACAGATTTCTCAAAGTCCTAGAGGCATCTTCATAAACCAATCTAACATTTACGGTCTTAGAAATG
>BQNB010120182.1:0-20678 GCA_026074375.1 Tanacetum coccineum
CAAAATTTTATAATTAAGTTTAGTATTTTTTTATTTAATTTTTAGTATTATCTAGTTTTAAAAAATAGTTTTAAATAGTTTAAAAATTCAAAAAAATAATTTATGTGTTTTAAAAAATAGATTAATGCATTTAAGTTTAGAAATTTGCAATTGGAGTTTTTAGAATTTTAATTTGCCATTTTTTGTTATTTAGTTTGTTTATTTTAGTTATTAATTAGTTTTTAATTGCTTTTAAATGTCGTTAGGTTTTTTAATTGCTTTAATTTCTAGTTTAGCGTGCCTTTATATGCTTTCCCTTTGCGTTATTAGATTTAGAAACCAAAACTAAAACTTAAATAACAATCAAGCTCGATTTACAACATGAACGTAGATTTCCATTCACCTCTCACTGAGGAGAACGATACCCGTGTTGATTACTTATTATTCTTTCCAAAGAATAATTTGTATGATACTTTGCTTATGTATGTATATGTATTTTATTATATATATTATATCTGAGGGTTTATTTGATATGAGTAAAAACGTGTATCAAAATGGCGCCGCTGCCGGGGAGAGGTGTAGCAATTTTTACGGGATTGTTCGTGTTCGAGCCTTGAAACCAGGATCATTTGTTTTTATAATTATTGATGGTCATGTATTTTTATAAGGCTAGATAGAATAAGGGCTAACTCACACCCAAACTCACCACTCAACACCCAAACTCACCATTCACCTTACGCCGGTCTCCATAAGTCGTGCGTGACTTATGTATAAACTGGTGAGTAACTCACCACCTTGAGTGAAAGGTGAGTTGGGCCCCACTTGGTTTTATACCATTTGATTTATAAAAAAACCTCCCTTTTTACTTATAAATACCCACTACTTCACATATTTTTATACACATCTCTCTCAATTTATTTATACACACTTCTCACATTTTACAGGTAAAACCTCTTTTTTATTTATCTATGTATCGTATCGTTTTTATTTATTCATGTATCGTTCAAGTTTTTAATCTATGAATAAAAGGTTTTAATTACGTTTACGTTTTTATTAATTTTGTACGTTTATGTTTACGTTTTTATTAATTTCGTACATTTACATTTACGTTTACGTTTTTAATTTATGAATAAAAGTAAATTAAATAAAAAATGATGTGTATGGTGAGTTTGGCATGAAAGGTGAGTGTTAAAACGGTTGAAAGGTGAGTGGTAAAGTTGAAGAGAGAAAGCTGACGTGACGCTAAAGTGTATGGTGAGTTGGGGGTTTCTTATTCCATCAAGCCTAAGAGATGATTGTCATGTAATTGGAACAGATTTGTCACCATTCTACAACCATTTCAGAACACATTTTCCATCAATACTTTACCTCCTTTGTAACATAACCCAATGGCGATTCGTTTTTAGAGCGGGTGATCAACATTGAAATGATAATCATGAACAATTTAACAAGATGAAATCAACAATTTGGATGGCTCGATCTGCTCTTTGGGCCCAAACATCAATTGAGTGAAAAAGAAGTTGTTGCTTTGCAATTGTATCATCTTAAGATCTGATTTGTATTAGGGTTTTTGTCTGCTTCATATTTCGTAACCCTAATTCTCATTAGGGCTTATTTGTCTTATTTTTTTTATTCAATTTGGATCTTTATTCTCTTATCGATCATGAGTTCTAATGTTAGAGGTGGCTCGAAGGCTTCGAATGCGTCGCTATTGGAACGTCTTTCATGTAACATCTTCTTAATTATCCCTCCTAACCTCACTGCTAAGGAATTATGGAATACTTGCGGCTTGTATGGTACTGTTCTTGATATCTACATACCGAATAAGCTTTCCAAACAAGGTAAACCTTTTGCCTTTGCTCGTTTCAATAGGGTTACTGATGTCGAATTGTTGATTCGAAATTTACGCTTGGTGTGGTAGGGTAATTACTATTTGTTTGCTAACGTTGCTCGGTTTAGTAAGGAATCTACTTCTAATACATCTATTCTGAATACAAAACCCAAAGCATCTTCACATACTCATATGTCCTCTTCCACGTTTGTTAATGTCGTAAAAGGGAAAGAGTTTTTACAACGTAAAGATGAACCAGTGATGGTCCTTGAATATGGATCTTTGGATTATGAAGGGAACTTGGTTCTTGTGGGGTGCGTTAAGGATTTCAAAACTATTCTTAATATCCATAATGTATGCTCTAGTAAAGGTTTCACAGGAGTAACAGTTAGCTACTTAGGAGGTTATTGGGTTTTGTTGGAGTTTGAATCTACTCAGTCATGTGATAAGTTTCAGAAGCACAGTGGCATTAATTCGTGGTTCTCATGTATTAAGCAGTGGTCTAAAGATTTTGAAGTTCCTGATAAAGTGGTTTGGATTGATGTGGAAGGAATACCATTGCAAGCATGGTCTCATTCTACTTTTAATAAAATTGCTCACAAATGGGGGGAGCTTGTTTACATGGATGATTCTAATTCTTCGAATAAATATAGCATACGTCTTTGCATTAAGACTAGGGTTCAACAATTAATTACGGAATCTTTTAAGGTAGTTTTGAGGGGGGAAATATCAGTTGTCCGTGCTAAAGAAATCACTGGGTGGGTTCTTGAATTTGGACGGGAAGATGAGAAGCAATTCGAGGAACAATCAGAGGCTGATAAACTTTCTTTGCAAGAGGAAGATGAAGATGACAAAGTTGTTCCTGGCGCTTTCCAACATGATGCTAATATCCATGTTGTGAAACCATCTGATCACACCGCTAAATCATATGGAGATCCTTTTGGTCTAGAATAGCTTATTCTTGAGTCTGCTAAAAAAGGCGATAAGGATCCTCTAGAGAAGTACAGTACTGAACCACAATTCCCTCCCAGTTTCACTCCCGTAAACTCGAATCATCAAGATGAAAAGGTAGTTAAAGATACACATGAAGAAAGCTCAGTTTCTGTTAATAATGATGACACATATGTGTCATCTAAATCTTCAGATCAGGTGATAGGTATAGACAATATGGGGAATGATTGCAATATAGAGAGTAGATCTAAAAATGTTTTCTCAAAGAGTCACAACCTAGATCATGTTGACTCCTTGGCCCTATCCTCTAAACCTATCGAGGGGTTCTCTATCCTGGAACATTTTAATGAATTTATTAGTGTTGGACAAGCAATGGGTTTTGGAATGAAAGGATGTGAAAAAGATTATCAGAAAATTATGAATAGCATGGGAGATCATAACATGTTTAAATGAATTGTCTTTCTATTAACGTGCAAGGGACGGGAAGGAAGGAGAAAAAGGACTGGGTGAAATCGCTTTGTCACACTAATGGAGTTAACTTTCTTTCTATACAGGAGACTAAGATGGTTTCTTTTGATATTTTTGTTGTGAAATCTATTTAGGGTAATATGTTATTTGACTTTGCTACGTGTTCTGCTCAGGGTAGATCAGGAGGTATGTTGTGTGTATGGGATAAATCCTTATTCCATAAGAGGAGAATTTTTTCTATTGAACATTGCTAATGTGTGGAAGGTACTTGGATGTCTACTAATACGAATATATTGTTCATGTCTATCACAAGATCTGTCCGCTAAACGTTCTCTTTGGTCCTACATATTAGGTCTCATAAATCGATGGCATGGTGAGGTGGTTATTATGGGAGATTTTATTGAAGTCAGGTTTGCTTCGGAACGATATGGTACCATCTTTCATGCGTCTCATGCTAATATCTTTAACTTGTTTATCACTGATTCTCATTTGATTGATGTTCCTCTTGGTGGTTATTCTTTTACTTGGTATAATAAACACGCGAGCAAGATGAGCAAGTTAGATAGGTTTTTAATCTCGGAAGGGCTATTTGATCTCTTCCCAAATCTTTGAGGTTCGATTCTTCATCGTCACCTCTCTGATCATAAACCAATCTTTCTTAGAGAATCCTATATGGATTATGGCCCTACTCCGTTTTGTTTATTCATTTTTGGTTCTTGGAAAATGATTTTGTTTCGGTTGTTGAAGATGCATGGAACAATGCTATGGTGCATGATCTTAATGCCATGGTTTTTCTCAAAAATAAGTTAAAGGCCTTGAAGCATAAATTGAAAGCTTGGAGCTGCCAAAAAAGGTCTAAGAGGGAGCTTGATTGTAAAGAGCTTCATGATAAATTAATTGATATTGACACTCGTCTTGATAAGGGAGAAGGTTTACATGATGATGTGTATAATCGGGCTGATGTTTTTCGTAAAATTGGTGAAATTGATCTCAAAAACTCTACTGATATGGCTCAAAAAGCCAAGATTAAATGGGCTATTGAGGGGGATGAAAACTCCAAATTCTTCCATGGTATTGTTAATAAAAACCGTAGACAGCAAGCTATTAAAGGAATTTTGGTGGATGGTGAGTGGATTGATAACCCTGAAGGTGTTAAAAAAGCTTTCTTCAATCACTTCTCGAATAGGTTTGCTTCTCCAGATTCTATTCGTGTCCCTTTGGATGGCAATTTTCCTAGATGCTTGGAGGCTGATTTTTCTAATCAATTGGAAGAAGAGGTGTCTAATGTTGAAATAAAAAATGCGGTATGGGATTGTGGGTCTGATAAATCTCCCGGACCAGACGGTTTCACTTTTGAATTTTTTTTAAAATTTTTTGGCACTTAGTTGGGGGGGACGTCATTAATGTTGTTAAGGAGTTTTTTTAACTCGAGTATATTTCCTATCGGATGTAATCTCTCGTTTATTGCTTTGATTCCTAAAGTGTTAGATGCTAAACCCCTTAATGATTTTCGCCCTATTAGCTTAATTGGTTGCCAGTATAAGATTATTGGCAAAATTTTAGCTAACCGTTTAAGTCTTGTGATAGATAAGATTGTGAGTATTGAGCAGTCGGCGTTTATTAAAGGAAGGCAGATCTTAGATGGTCCCTTAACCCTCAATGAGATTGTTTCTTGGTGCAAGATAAAGAACGAACAAGCTCTAATGTTAAAAGTCGATTTCCAAAAAGCTTTTGATTCTGTTCGTTGGGACTATCTTGATGATATTCTTAATAAGTTTGGTTTTGGCGTCAAATGGAGAGGATGGATTCGGGGCTGTTTGCTTTCTTCTAAGGCCTCGGTTTTGGTTAATGGTTCTCCTACTCATGAATTCTCCTTTCACAAGGGGTTAAGGCAAGGAGACCCTTTGTCTCCTTTTTTGTTCATTCTGGTCATGGAAAGTCTTCATGTATCTTTCCAACGGTTATCGATAGAGGTATGTTTTCTCCTATTATTATTGGTACCAATGAGACGGTCTCTATCTCGCATTTATTCTATGCCATTTACTTATCTTAGAGTGAAATTTAGAGCTAATATGGCACACATCGGTTCTTGGAACATTATTGTTCAAAAGGTTAAGTCCAAATTATCTAGTTGGAAATCTAAAACTCTATCGGTGGGGGGAAGGCTTACTCTTATTAAATCGGTTTTGGGAGCTCTTCCTACTTACTATATGTCGTTATTTAGGGTCCCGGATGGTGTTTTAAATCAACTTGAAGGGCTTCATAATTCCTTCTTCTTGGGAGCTGATATTTTTTACCAAAAGATGACGTGGGTTTGTTGGAAAAAAGTGATGGCTCAAAAACAATATGGCGGGTTAGGGGTTAGTAATGTGTTTGCCCTCAATAGAGCATTGTTGTATAAATGGATATGGTGGTTCTATGCTTCTCAATCAGGTCTTTGGCTAGACGTTATCAAAGCTATACATGGTTCTAATGGTGCTCTCGACCAGCCTCTCCCTAATCATATAGGCTGTTCTGTTTGGAATATGGTTCGAAAAGCCATCGGTAATCTTAAATCTAAGAATGTTGACCTTATGGATTTTTGTAAAAAAGTGATTGGAAATGGCTATAATTCTAGCTTTTGGCACGAGATATGGCTTGGTGAAGAATGCTTCAAAGTTAGATTTAATAGACTTTTTAACTTGGAACTCAATAAGGATGTTTCAGTTGGTCAAAAATTGCAGAATTCCAATTGGGCTTTTACGTTTCGTAGACGTCATAGAGGAGGTAGCGAAGAATGTCAATGGATCGAGTTCTCTCAATTACTTTCCTCGGTTGTTTTATCTTCCGCTAGCGATCGTTGGTCGTGGTCTCTGAATGGGGATGGCGTGTTTTCGATGAAGTCAGCTAGAGAAATTATTGATAATCATGTTCTTGCTAATTCCACCTCCACCACCAGATGGTCTAAGCTTCTTCCTATTAAAGTTAACGTTTTTGCATGGCGTATGTTCTTAGATAAGCTTCGATAAGACTTTGCTTATCCAACAGACGTATAGATATTCCTTGTGTTCTTTATCCGATTTGTGAGGCTGAAGTGGAATCTCATGATCATTTGTTCTTTGGTTGCTCTATGGCGGTCGATCTTTTCCGGTTAATAGGTTGGTGGTGGAACATAAACATTCCTTTTTTTCTTGATTCTTCTGCTTGGCAAATTTAGTTTCAAGGTTTGCGCTTTCATAGTCTGCAAAAAAAGGCGTTGGAAGCTCTATTCTTCTCGCCGTGGTGGCACATTTGGATTTATAGAAATGCTCTTTTATTTTCGGTGAAGAAGCCTAAGAAAGGTTTGATTTTCGACAGCATTGTTTCACAAACGTGCCTTTGGGTGAATAATAGACGAAAGAAGGGTAATATTACTTGGGTTGCGTGGCTTAAAGATCCGTTAGATGCTATCTCATCTTTGTAATTTTTGTTTTCTTAGGGCTTGTTTGGGCTTGCATCAAAAACATCGCGGAGTGAAAACCAATGGCTCGGCCTCCGTTGGTGGGGGTTTTTCTCTTGTTTCAGCAAGAGTTTTTTCATCCCTTTGAAATCCTCCCAGTTAAAGCCTTGGGGTGTCGTTAGAATATGTATCTTTGGTTTTCTCTAGTTTTGGTTTGTACTCTTTGGCTCTAGCGTCTTGCTAGATGTCTTTTTAATATATTTCTGTCGTTCCAAAAAAAGGAACTTACTGACTGACCTTCCTCTTGTTTACAAGCATGGAACGCTTTAACTTTTTCAAACAGTTCCTGTTTTGCCTGCTCTTCGAACATAGTTTTCAGTTCATTCAACATGTCATATGCATTGTATTTTTACAACGTCCTTTGCAGGTCTGGAGACATACTTGACAGCATAAGACATGCAACCTCTTGCTCAAGATTGACAGTCTCATAGTACTTTTCAATAGTGTCAGGGTCAGCAGTTTCAAGATCAGGAGCGGGTCTAATAGGTTGTTCCACAAACTTCATCTTTTTCTCATACCTGAGAACAATCCTTATATTGCAATACCAGTTTGTGAAATTCAAACCAGTGAGTTTCTCCGCCAGGAGAATTGACCTGATAGTCGTATTGTTTTTTGTTTTGGGCAGCAACAGCCATCTACAAAACAATCAGAAGTTCAGAAAATATAAATATTTTCAATAATAATCTCTTATAAAATTAACTACCCATGTGTATACATAAATAAACAATTACTTTTATCTAGAGTCTAAGATCTAACCTGATGTTGTACCATTAATGTAGTTGATCTACTAGAAATGGTATAACTTAAAAGGTAATCAGCGTCTGATAATTGCCAACATGTGCAACTCTTAGCTTGTATGGGGCACAAGGCATCATAATCCGGAATTACAATGTCAAGTAGCATGTTTAACCCCATCTATTGTCTCGGGTTAAAGTTCTGAACGACACACTCGATTTAAGTCGTCTAATACAAAATCAGTAATTTTACAGTCTCAGGTCTAACCATACGATTGTTATATTACATTATTTGTAAAATTTACCTAAAACTGTTTTAGAGTAAAAATTACAACTCAAGTGATTTTATACTTGGATTGCAATTGACTTATTTTTAGGGTAGAGTTTTAAGAAAATAATGTTACCAACATTTATGTATAAGGAAGCATGCATTCAACCTTATGACATTTGATCTTTTAAAACATTTCCATTTTAGTTTTAAAAACTTTCGATAAATAGAAATCTCTACATTTTATAAATCACATGCCATTTATAAAATTAGGGTTGCCATGATTTACAACATTTCTAAGTATAAGTGATCTTACTATGGATAAGGTTAATTCCCCATAGGAAATAATCAAACCCTAGTAACGATTATTACATACTTAAAATATTGTTAAAACGGTTTATGTAAATTTTATGTATTCTTGCGTTGCTCCGTCGCGGCTTCCCTTGCGGAAACCACTAAACCCCTACGTTATAGAACATTGCAAGAATTTTAACAAGTTTACGTGTGTAGCAGAAAAAATCACATGTGATTTGTATCACAATCACATGTGATTTCATAAAATCACATGCATTTTCATAAAATCACATGTGATAGAAATCACATGTGATTTTTTCTAGACGTAACTAAAACAAAAATTCAAAAAAAAATTCGTCGAAAGTATATATAAGTGCCCCTCTATAGAAAGATGATTTAATTCTCGTCGTAATTGTATGTTTTGTTTTGCGTAACAATTACGGTTTGTGAGATATTTAATTTTTAAAAAAGAGGTGAAAAGTGGTTTTTATTATTTTGATGAAAAATGAGTGGCTATGATTGGTTCATTGGGTCTATGCTAAAATTTGAGTCTATGTTGAACTTTATGCCTTTTATAAAATTAGGGTTTTAAGTATAAGTAATCTTACTATGGATTAGGTTAATTTCCCCATTGGAAATAATCAAACCATAGTAACGATTATTACAATACTCCAATACTGTTTAAAGACAGTTTAAGTAAAATTTGTTATTCTTAACGTGTTCGGTCATGGGTCCCTTGCGGAAACCACTAAACCCATGCGTTATAGACCGTGGCAAGAAAATTACAAAATTTACGTATATAGTCCATGATTTAGCAAATTGTACATATCAATATATTGTACAATAAGCATTTTAATCATGTACTTTTAGTCCATATTAATTTTGAAAATCATTTTTGCATAATTATATAAAAGAAAAAATCATAACTATATAAAACATGCAAAACATATTTACCAAATTTAATCATACTAAACAAAAATCACGTACGCAATTAAAGTATTTAATTAAACAAAGGTCTTCCCTACTTTTGTAATTAAACAAATAATTTACGTAAAATTATCATGCATACATATATTCACACGCATGCATTCACATATATATGTATTTAGGCTTAATAAACCATGGCTTGCATGCATGTAATCCATGGTTGACAATTTATGACAAGATAAATAAGCTACAAATATATATATATATATATATATATATATATATGTATATATATATATATATGTATATGTATATATATATATATATATATATATATATATATGTATATATATATATATACATTAGCGGCTAAGCCCGCCTGATGGGCGGGCATGACTTGTAATTATGGTTTATATTTTTTTGTTTTGCTAAATATCAGTTTTTAATAGTTGTATTTATACAATGATTTTTTAGGCGTAGTAGCAATGTTTGTCAATTTGTTTGTGTTTATGTATTTTCTTAGTATATTTTATGGTTTTTGAATTAACTGTATTGAATTTGTATTAAGTTTATTAAAAATTATACATGACAAAACATTAAAAGTCATGTACATTAAGTAATAAAAAAATAAAAGTTATCATTTTTAAACGTTGTTTTTAATTTATCTTTTTAGAAAAAAGGTTTTTAAGAAAAACTTTAATATTTGTGTGATACATGAAAAAAGTAAATAAGATGTCTAAAGAACAAAATAAACCGTGCTCATGTAAATCTAAAATTAAACTTCTATATTAACCTATTGGCAGTGCATTGTGTGTATTTTTCGTATTTGTTGCAACATAGAATCTTTAATCCTTTCTGGATTTTGAGTCTTGAAACGACTACATATGATTGCCCGTATGACAAAACTGATCACAGTAAGATGCATTCCTTGATCTCGCTCGAATCATGTATGGATGACATTCCATACAAAATGGTCATGTTTAAGCGTTGAGCATTGATGTACCTCTAACTCTCTGAGCATTTTCTTGCATAACTGACCTTGGGTAATGCATGACATCATTGCATTGATATTTGACCTCGCCTACTAAAGCCGAATTTTTCTCCCCTGTTTTAGCCATCTTATAGAAAATGTATACATTAGTATTATGGATATATAGAGTCTACATATAACATTTTGATGCAATAACTTTTGCATCTTTAATTGTTCGATCACCTTACCAGAAAAGCTCCGCGGCAGGGTGTTTGTGTAGTCGAGTATTTAATGAGACGTTGTTGTACGTGTTGTGTAAAATGCTTGATTTGCGGTTGTACAACTATCGTTGTGCAAAAGAATTTGGTTTTCGCATATATGAAATTTTGAAGTTTTTTTGGCTCACTTTGTAAACTCTATTTGTTCTGTTGGATAGTGGATAAAATTCATCTTAATAGTTTTAATTAGGGGTGTTAGTCGGGTCGGGCTGGTCGGGTTCAGGTCAATTCGGGTCAGGTCAAAGTCGGGATAAGACTAAAAAATTCATACCCGAACCCGACCCTATTTTAATTCGGGTTAGTTGGGTTCGGGTCAATTCGGGTCCGGGTCAACCCGAATATAAGAAAATTGTAAAAAAAATTCCTCTTTTTTACTCTTTTAAATATAAAATATTTAAACTTTATATAAAAAAAATAAAAAATCTTTATTCGGGTCAATCAGGTCAACCCGAACCCGAGTTAGGCAAAATGTTTCAATCCGATACCCGACCCTATTTAGTATTAGGGTTATTCGGGTTGACCCGAATAAAATTTTAGACCTGGCTAACCCGACCCGAATATCAGACTTTTTGACACCACTGGTTTTAATCATAACCATATACTGAAAGGCACTATCTCATGCAATTTGATAATGAAAATCTCATAAGTATTTAGTATTGTACTATCATCAACTATATATAGGAGTAGCGATCAAAAGGTATGTTCGAATACAACAATTATGCAACTTTTATTATTATAATGTACTACGAAGTATGAACGCTGTTAAGGGATGTTTGGCATCGACATTTTAAAAGAGATCTAATTGTTGTTCCTTTGAGCCGCTTACTTCTTCAATATTTGGGTATTGTAAAACTCATTCAGCTTATCAGGGACATAGATGGTGACTACAATCAATTCAAGACACTTTAACCCATGCAAGAAAATTAACAGAAGATAAAATAGCGGTCAAGCCTTATAATAGAAAACTGTATTAGCCATCATTAATCCGATTAGAAGTTGGTTTGTTTATTCAGTGTAATGATTACTTATCTCGAGGTGGTATATCATTCTTAGACTTAGGCGGGACTTCTTCCTAAGACCTAGACACATTAATTCTGTCACAATTAAAGCATCCGCATAAAGCATCCTTATTTGCTGATTATAATCTATCTTAGGGATTAAGTCAATGGTGATCTTGTTAAACCCTAGCTCATAGAGACTTTACCTACTTACTGCTTAACGGCTCCTTATATACTAGTAGTCCACTGTCCAAGTCTTTACCAATTGATTAGAACGTACTCGTTGCTACCAAGGTCACCTTATGGCTCAACTAAGCTCACAATCAAAGGGCAAAGATAGGTAAATATTTGTGATCCTATGATTCTAGATATATAAATTACAATATGGAGAGCTATCCTGGACTCTTAGCTTACGCCCTAACAACACCGAAGTTGCAGCACATTAAATATGTAGGACTAGACCCAATTGAATGATAGGTCGCATACTTAAGCACGCAAACAAGTATAAATTGATAAACATAAACAAGCGTACAACGATAAATGAAGAAATCAAGATATAAATAAAACCAAACTTTCAGATCTTCATAATAATGGCTAATACCCGAAGGTATTAGCCTTCAAACATTATAATTAATACAAGAGTAATGGCTTAGCCAATGTAAACTAACTGAGTTAATGAATGATACCAAAAACTGAACGATTACAAAAGTATAAGAAATTACACGCTGTCTCCTATGGATTGGAATGCGTTGCAAGACCTCTTCTGCTCTTTTTCTCCTCTGAAAATCAAATTTTATGGTTTAGGTATCGAGAATATGATTTAGCACACTTAAAACTCGTTTTTGAGTTTTTTATTTATAGGGTCTGGAGTCGGTTTTTAGAGTATGGACCACGTTTGATATCTTCCAGAATATTCATATACTATATCTCTAATACGGCGTATTGGTCTTCTCTGGATATGGCGTATCGATCTTGTTTCCTTTGTGGTCTTTTGGCGAGTGTAGGCACAGATACGTCGTATCTTCCTTGATGGATACGGAGTATTGGTTGTCAGAACAGTAATCTTCAAAATATCTTTGTTTAAGCTCCAGAATGCGTGCCTTTTAGTCAAGTTTCACCAAGTCCTCCATAATTACTGCAATTCTCAAATACAAACGATTAAGTAACAATTCTTTGCAATAATCATACAAAATGGGTTAATTACATGGGATAAATTATGATATGAAATAGATGTTATTTGATGTCATTAAATATCTCCCCACTTGAATCTTTCTTGTCCTCAAGTAGCCTTAAGAAGTTTATAAAAATGTATCCCTAAGTATATTTTCCGTTAAGCATTTATTTGATCTATCACAAGTACACAACCAAACACCTCACGAAATAGGAAGATGAAAACACTCAAATCACTCAACTAATCTATGTGGTAACATGTAACTAATTTGCTTAATTGCTCGGTCGTGACGAGTATTCTATCATAAGCTTGGCAAGGATACACATCTCCACCACTAGAGCTAAGGAGTAACAAGTTTATAAAGGTAAATATAGGTTTGTATGATAAGGCTTGGGGTTTATCTTTATTTTTTTTTTTTTTTTCATCTTTACAACAAATAGTTCCACACAAAACCAAGGGAGCTGAAGCACATTACATGGTCGTAATGACGGATTAGACAGTTTGTTCGATCACATCCTCATTCCAAAGTTTATCCAACGGTTTAGGATGAAGAATGTTTATAGGGTATGGATCTTTAACTTTCACTATATGTATAAATCAATCTGGAAGATGAGACCAATGCATACCATCGGCCTTAATGAGGAATAGACATGCACGCTCGTACAAATCTTCATTCACGTAAAACCCATGGTTAATGATTAGGAAAGGGAAATTAATTGTTGTTAAATAAAAATTACAAAACGAATAGATTAAGTCTAAGATACAAGTTGCTAGACACTTTTTCCCGACCGTTACCATGATAAAGACACAACTATTTACAAACGTCTTGATTATAGATCAAAAACAACAACCTAAGTTAGCGTTCCCGTAACGGTCAACTTCTCAATCATCCCATACTTTACATACTTTACAAGGCAAGTGGCGATATCTTCCACTTTATACAATACTCTACATCGTTGACTTTTAAGACGTATCAACGAATAATCGATCCTTCGTGTAATTCCTTCGGTAGTTGCGAAACGATTATATTCAAATTTTCCTTTTCTTTTTTTGTTGCGATTTTTCTATTTTTTTTGATTTTTTTTTAAACATCTAACTATATACGAAACTCAGAGTAGTTTCACCCTCTTCACAATCATAATAATTCCGGATAATTCCTTAGATAATTCTTCATTCTTCGGACGTACCATTAATTGCGATGGTAGTAAAAATACATGAGTTTTGACTACTTTATATATTCCTATTTGCGATGTGCAAATTTCTTCCAACCGTACTAAAATTGACACAAGACTCAAAAAATACATACTTTACACTTTAAGCAACTAGCAACTGTAAAATAAACTTAATCTAACAGGGTAGGCTAAGGTGTAAAGGTGTAATGAAATAAACAAGTTGGTGTAATTCCTAAAGGATTGGCTCTACGGGTTGTTCTAGGGGTATCTTACTCTTATAGTGAGAGTAAACAAGGGGTTTATATGAGGGTTAACTAACCAGTGTAGTTAGTTAATAAACAACATGTATAGGCTTTTTGGGTGTATTCCTAAAATTTACCAATTTAAAAAAGTTACTCCATCTAAATCCATAGTACTCATCACTGTGATCTCGAATAGATATACCAAGCTAATTTCTAAAGTCTACAACATCACCAACACACTCATATTTTATGGAATTTGGGTAAACATTTAGAAACAGATAGGTTAAATTCTCACAATATCTAATAAGGGTTATTGTGTGCGGATTATGTAACATGTAATTTCATAAAAGTATGCTTGAATTTTTTTTAAATTTAAGCATATTTTAAGCATTTTAGTGTGAAAAATAGGACAAGTATACATTCTAATTCCCATCCCCCCACTTGAATTATACAACGTCCTCATTGTATAGATAAAACATTAAATACGAGAATTAAAAAGAATTAGAATGAGAAACTCCCCTGATATTTGCTCGGTAGATTCTCCATGTTGAGTTTATGAGCAAGATCGTGTTGAACAGTCGTCTTGAGATTTCAAGACTCCAACACTTCCAGATTTCCAGATCGTAGATTCTTCACCAACATTGTCAATTTTCTTTCATGAGGTCCTGTATAAATTCTCAAAAAACAAATGCAATTCTATCTCCGTGTATTCGTTTGGTTAGACTCAAAATAAATACCTAAAACTGTATAGGAAGTTGATACACCGTATCCATACCCTAGGATACGCAGTATTGATACTTGTGTCGAATACGCTGTATTTGTTTAACGAATACGCCGTATCGACTATGCTGAAAATAAAGACTGGATAACGTCCAGAAGGTCAATATGCCATATCCATGGGGTTTAGATACGTCGTATAGACAGTCTGGGAAGACGGACTCGATAACAATTGAAAATTACATTCCGGGTTGTCTCCCGGCAAGCACTTTTGTTTATAGAAAATTCTTTAAGTTAGACTTGCCCTAATTTACTCCCATACTTATAAAACAATTTAGGGTCAAACGGGATGCCAAATGGCACATACAAATTCTTGATTAGGAAAATGAATGACATCCCTTTGTTAAGATGATTCCAAGCCATGATATTAACTTTTAATTCCTTGATAAAAGTTTCAGTTTTGAAAATTTTATTAGATGTATCATGACTTGTTTCCAAAAGCTTATTTGACCCTTGTGCATAGGCACCAACATCCGTATTTATTACATTACCCCCCGCAGACTGTTTATATCGATTTTATCATCCTCATTGTCCTTATCCGATTTTGAATCATCGGGATGAATTACGTTAAAAGGAAATAGATCATTGAAGCATAAAACGTTTTGCTCCTCTTCCTCACATTCCGACAATGATGTTTCATCTTTCAAATTAAATTCATCGATATGTTAAGGACTTACAGTGGGTTCAGTTAAGAAATCTAATTTAGACGTTTGAGCATCATTGTAAACAATGGCTGGAAATTCTTTCTTAAAATATTTGAAGTAATCTGAATCATCAAAATAACTGACCGTAGGCTCGGGTGATGGAAGCGAAGGCATATTGACTTTATCATTATCATTTTCTGAATCCGTGTTTAAATCGTTGACATAAATTATTTTATAGGAAAATGAATTTTTGTTAAAAATTACCGTGCAATCATCATCATCGGATTCGTCAAACGATATTCTAAAGTCGATTTCATTATTGTTAAGAGAACTTACCGTAGGCTCACACGAGAGTGCTGCTTTAGATGTTAACGTGTCGTTAAAGACTATAGCTGGGAATTCAGTTTCAACATATCTGAGGTTGTGAACGTCTTTATTATCCTAGATCTTACCATACGTAACAGTTTCCCAGTTATACACCTTACCACGCCTACGAGCTTTTTCTTCCTCAAGCCTGATATATTCCTCCATAGTAATGTTTAGATCGTCCATCCTATAACAAACTTACTAGAAAAACTATAAAATAATCAATACGTTGTATTCAGTTAACTGAATACTCCGTATCACACAAACAAAATAAGCAAACAAGCAGGAATATAAACGATTCTAAACTACACTAATCCTAAGGGTTAGATCTAAATGCTAAAAACCAAAATATAAAATATAAATCAAGATTAATTTTCACTCCCCGGCAGTGGCGCCAAAAACTTGATGTGTCATTGTGTGGTGTATATTTTTATGATTTAAGTTTTAAATTTATATTTTGCCGACTTAACAAAAAACAACACTTTAACGAGTAGTGTACCCGGTCGGTGGTAAATTCGTAGTAAGTAGGGTGTGGAACATTTGAAGCGAGGTTAAATCTTTCAATTTATTAATACTTTGGTTTGCTAATCTAAGTTAATTATAATCTAAGTCAAACCTATGCTAATCCTATGTTAGTTCTAATCTTAATTCTAAAAGGTTAAAAGGGGGGTTTTTCAGTCTGAGAGACTGGCACGGGTTTGGTGGTGACTACAATCAATTCAAGACTCTTTAACACACGCAAGCAAATTAACAGAAGATAAAAGAGCAGTCAAGCCTTATAATAGAAAACTATATTAGCCATCATTAACCTAATTAGAAGTTGGTTTGTTTATTCAGTGCAATGATTACTTATCTCGAGGTGGTATATCATTCTTAGACTTAGGCGAGACTTCTTCCTAAGACCTAGACACGTTAATTTTGTCACAATTAAAGCATCTGCAGAAAGCATCCTTATTTGCTGATTATAATCTATCTTAGGGATTAAGGCAATAGTTATCTTGTTAAACCCTAGCTCATAGAGACTTTACCTACTTACTGCTTAATGGCTCCTTATATACTAGTAGTCCACTGTCTGAGTCTTTAACAATTGATTAGAACGTACTCATTGCTACCAAGGTCACCTTATGGCTCAACTAAGCCCACAATCAAAGGGCAAAGATAGGTCAATATTTGTGATCCTATGATTCTAGATATATAAATTGCAATATGGGGAACTATCCCGGACTCTTAGCCTACGCCCAAACAACACCAAAGTTGCAGCACATTAAATATGTAGGACTAGATCTAGTAGAATGATAGGTCACATACTTAAGCACGTAAACAAGTATAAACTAATAAACATAAACAAGCATACAACGATAAATTAAGAAATCAAGATATAAACAAAACCAAACATTCAGATCTTCATAATAATGTCTAATACCTGAAGGTATTAGCCTTCAAACATCATAATTAATATAAGAGTAATGGCTTAGCTAAGGTAAACTAACCGAGTTAACGAATGATACCAAAAACTGAACGATTACAAAAGTATAAGAAATTACACGTTGTCTCCTATGGATTGAAATGCGTTGCAAGACCTCTTCTGCTCTTTTTCTCCTCTAAAAATCAACTTTTGTGGTTTAGGTATCGAGAATATGATTTAGCACACTTAAAACTCGTTTTTAAGTTTTCTATTTATAGGGTCAGGGTAGTCGAGGTTCATAAGGCGTAATCCAATGTCTTGGATATGACTATTTGGGGGTTTCTGGATTAGGGACCACATTTAATATCTTTTTCATGAATAATCACGAATACTATATCCTTCAATACGGGCGTACGTCTTTTCTCTGGAAAAACGGGCGTATGATGCTTGTTTTCCCTCCCCTTTGTGGTCTTTTTTTTAGTGAGGGTAGGGCACAGATACCCGGAACTTGTTGATGGATACGGCGTTATTGGTTGTCACAAAATAGTAATCCCAACCATTCCTCCCATCAAAATATATATGTTTAAGGCTCAAGACACGCGTCCAACCGCGATGCCTATACTTGGCCACCCACCCCACACTGTGCCTACCGTCCATATTCCCCCCACACCAGTAACATAACATCCCACCTACCCGGCCCCCACACCACCCTAGCAATCTCACAACACCACCCCGATTAAGTAACAATTCTTGTAAAATAATTCATACAAAATGGTTTTAATTACATTATGATAAATAAATGCAATTAAATAGAACGTTATTTGATGTCAACACATTGCTATTACAACAAACATAATATTAAGCGCCTGGGTTATACAAGTGTTTCGCTAAGCAATGTTACGCATCTCTTGAAATCTTTGATTTGTTTTCTTGCAGCATCTTGAATTTTTTAGGATGGTAAGGGTTAGTGTTTTGAATGATGGTCTCAAAAGCATGCATAATGCCGAGAAGAGAGGCAAGAGACAGGTCATGATTAGGCCTTCTTCAATAGTTATCATCAAGTTCCTTATGGTCATGTAAAAAACATGGTTTGTCTCCTTATCTAGTCCGTTATGAATCATAGGAACATTATATTCGTTAAAATTTGAAACATTAAGTTATCATTGTTATTTTGTGTAAATGATGTTGCAGGTTACATTGGTGAGTTCGAGTACGTTGACGACTATAGGCCTGGTAAGAGGATGATGCCATTATGTAAGATTTTAGAGGATGGAGAATGAGATTGAACCTGATTTGTTACTACTTGATGAACCTATGGTCTGTCACACTCAACCCCTTTTCACGTTTTATTACTACTTGATGAACCTCTTTTCAAAATAATAAGAAAATGGAAGCTGCTTGAACCTCAAAAGCGAGTGCTGACCTACCTTTAACTTTTTCACTTTGCAGAATCATCTTGATCTTCATACAGTTCTGTGGCTGGAAGCTTACCTAATTTTTAACATTTCAGGGATGGAAGCTATGGAGGAGTCCTTCTGCGGGTTGTGGTTTGTCTGTTTCGTCATCTACGAAAGGGGCGAAGAATGGAAATGGAGGGAGGTTGTCGACTTCGGGTTCGGGTGATGTGGAAGTGTCGTTTAGTGCTGCTGTGGCTACTGTGGTTAGAGCTCAACCAAAGGATTTTATGGCTGTTAAGAAAGAATGGGCTGCTATTCGTATTCAATCTGTTTTCCGCTCTTTTCTGGTAATTTCTTGACACTTGATTCGTACATTTTACCTTCTTTTTTAAATTGGAACTTGATATGTTACTGTAGTTGACCTGTTTATTTGATATTATAAATAACTAATTATGGTTAATATATTTAGGAAAATGTGTGAATACTAAATAGTTAAGCGGTTGACCCCTTAGTTGGCCAAAAAGGATAGAAACCATGGCACCTAAAAATTTTATTTTTTTGGGAACTAACTGAATAGTATAACCGTACTGAGAATTTAGTAACTTTTATACGTAAGTTTGCGAAATTTGACTTAATTTAACTAAAAGTTGTTAGACAATATTAAGCTTTACAAGCGAGTGGGTATTGAGGTATGGCTGTTATCTGTCTTTTCTTATTTTGCTTATTGAAAATGTTGAATACAACCCGCCACGGCCCAAAAAACGTGACAAGGTCAGTGTTTGGTTTAGAATGGATCCTCAAAATAAAATAAAGAAGGGCGGGCATGAGCTTATTTGTTAATCAAAATATAACAAACTTAAATACTGCTAGAATATCTAGACCACCCTGTTACGTATTCTAGGTCTGTGGAAGTACGAAATGTATCACCTACACCATTTGAGTATCATTAGAGGGGTTGAAATACCCTTGCGACTGTTGGTGTGAACTTTAGAACATGCCATGAATATTGCATAGGAAACGAAAAACATATCATATTATTTAGCAAGTCAGAATTGTTGTTGATAATTAGAGTTTGCTTCTAATCATTTGTTGATCACAATCATGATAGCCTTACTGACTTTTTTACAATCATGTTACACTCTTCCTCACTGGCACTATATTAACAATGTGGGTTATAGCTCCATTCAAACCAGACTATTACTTAGTATCCATTAAATGTAGATATATGCTTCGGTTGCATACTCAAAAAGGTTGCATCATATGCAGGTGCAAGGAGCTCAAAAATGCACAAACTGCATATCCAACAAAGGCAAAAAATGGTACGTATCAGCAAAGGCGAAAACAGCTAAACGTTTAGAGGTCGTGACAACAATCTGATCTTGTGAGTTTTTTTTACTTATGTATGTTTGGGTAAATTACTAGTAGAGATACAACTCAATTGTTTAGGGGATTCTTATCAAACTTTATGTTTTGGTAAGCATTCTGGTGTATTGAAATTTCATGTAATAATTATGGTTTGTGGTAAATTGCTTGGTTTCTTCTATTAGGGTCTCGAGATTATGGACATTTTCTTAGAAATGCTATAGGAGGCTGTAGGTCCAAAGTCTTGGATCTGTTTAGCCTTTTGTAGGACAATAGCTAACTTGAA
The DNA here is from genome assembly GCA_026074375.1 of Tanacetum coccineum. Lineage (NCBI taxonomy): Eukaryota > Viridiplantae > Streptophyta > Magnoliopsida > Asterales > Asteraceae > Tanacetum > Tanacetum coccineum. Next base: position 19,999 of record BQNB010120182.1, read on the forward strand.
TAAATCCAAATCAACTATATGAGAGACACTGACTATGAATACTATGTGCTAATGCGGAATCTTAACACAAGTACTAAGAAGAACACAATGTAAAACTTTGCTATTTGCTATTAATTTCTATTAGAATACTATTTCAATCTCATACTAAACATTGTGTCGTAGGGTTCCTTTTATACACCAAGGAAACCCTAATGGGCTTTACAAACGTGTGAAAGGATAATGCATATCCTTTCCTAAGATATCTCCTAAGATATCTCTAAGATAACTATTATCACTATTCTGTTACATAAACAGACTTAACTATATGAGACCAGTACTAACTATAGTACTGCCAGACTTAACTTAGTACTGGCAGACTTAACTATGTCTACCAGACTTAACTCTATAACTACCAGACTTAAGTCTGTTTACAATAATTCCTAACAATCCTCCCCTAACTTGATCTTCACTTGTGAACTTCAAGTTTCTTTGAATATCTTCATTATGAGCTTCCTGAGGATTTTGTGAGCATTATCTTTGGAATTATTCTTGAACTGCAACATAATAATTTTCCTGTACAAACAGGTTCTTTGACTTCTATCAGCAACTCTTGAAATCATCACTAAGGATATTTGCAGTATCAAATCTTTTAAACAGCATTGCCAACACTTCACATCTACATGTATATTCTTTTTAGCAAC